>APFE030580009.1:56974-116955 GCA_000404065.3 Pinus taeda
TCATATATCATAACATAGATTATTTTAACTAATATATTTTATTTGATGAATACCATATATTAAGGATAAGATAAATTCAACACTAAATTAAGGAGTACTTGTTTTTATCATTGATGGCTATCTAATAATATGTTCCTCAACATCTTCAATCTTTGTGAAATATGGTGAATTGGACTCCATCAAACTATCTCTTAACTCTCCTAAACTTGTAGATTTCTTAAATTCCGGAGTTCAACTACTATTCCAAGAAAAGCCACACCATGCCACATAACTTCACTAAAAAACCTCTCTCTTATCATCAACCACCAATGATAAATTATTCCCTAAATCTATAAAATTCCAAACTAATTAAATAACTATCCATAATGATCATTGAATCCACTAAATCAATTCTCTCTTTGTCATCACCAGGGTTGGAATTTGACGGGCAAAATGTCCGTCACAAGGCATTTTGACCGTATTTCACGTTTAAAAATTTTAAAAAGCCGTTTTTTTGTGATGGGCTTTCAAAGTTCTAAAACGTATTTTTTACTGTTCACTTTTTTGCAAAAACGTCATTACTACCCTCTCAAACAACAGTCTTATAAAGAAATGCAGTAATATTTGGAATTCTCTAATATTTGTTTTTATTGAAATAAATTAATTTCATGTTATTTAAAGTTTATAAGTATAATATTTGATAGCAGTAATATATTAATATGTGGAGTGATTAATAATTAAGTACGTATATTGGAATTTATATTATAATATTTGTTTTTATTTAAATAAATTAAATTTATGTTGTTTATATTTAAAAAAATTAAGTTTATTGGGTTTATTAAAATTGAACTTTATCTAGATTTCGTGATATTATGATGGTGGAGAGTGATATTATGATGGTGGAGAGGAGGGCTTGTGGAGGATAGTTTGGTCAACTCCAAAGTTTTTAAGATGGAAATTTGTTTTTGAAGTTTTTTGTTTATTTGGTGAAAGAAATCTATTTGTTTTCACTGAAATTGTAACATTTAAATTATCGAATAGAAATCCAAATTGAGAAATTAAAATAGTAGTAGATTGATTGCAATAACAATGAGTTGGGTGTGAGTAAAATATATTTCTAGATTTACTCATAATTTTTGTATATGTGTTTGAGAGAAGCACTGAATCTCGATGGTTTGGGAGTTATGGATCCCATCCATGAGTAAAACAACTTTTATGATTCAACAAATCATTTAGTCATGGTCACGTTGTTTTTTTCTTATTATAAATATGTGAGAAAAAATTAACACAGTGGTGTGATTGAAAAGTATTTTTTTAATTAAACCTTTATTGATGAAGGGTTGATTTATTATCAAAACATTTTGATTGAAGAGCAAAATTTTAGACATAACGTTCCTTGACGGCCAACATAAAAACCCAAAACGTCAAAAAAAAATTATTTGACAAATAATAAAAAATCCAAATTCCAACCCTGGTCATCACTAGACAACTGGACATTATATTTTCATCTATTGAGATACATAAATTATCTTTAAAACAGTATAAATAATAAATATACCCAAATCAATATTATAACATAAACACTTTATCTAAATTTAAATATTCTTCGACATTTATTTAAAAATATATATAATTAAAAAAAATATTTAATATAATTATATTACTGAAAGCTCCTAGTAAGTCTTCCATTTGCATGTTGAGGAAGCCTGTCGTCGTATGACTATCAGCACGGACACTTTTATTTGTTGTCAAAGTACACGCTATTGCCCTTCAATAAATAAGGCGTAGTATTAAAGTCCACGCTGTCACTATAATGATATTGGCGATCAATAAATAAGGCGTAGTATGAAAGTCCACTCTGTCACTATAATGATATTGGCGATCAATAAATAAGGCGTAGTATGAAAGTCCACGCTGTCACTATAATGATATTGGCCAAAACCAATGCGTAACTGGAAATCGTGGGACCACCATTCTTCCCGTTATGGGGATGAGGGCACAGCTCGGCCGACAAATCCTGCAGGAACAGCCATCACGGGAGCACTTTAACAGACAGGATTCATTTGAAAAACATGCCCCCTCCCAACAGTGTGTACACTGTAAACTACTAATTATAAATTTCAAGAGAATTTTTCCGACAAATCCTGCAGGAACAGCCATCACGGGAGCACTTTAACAGATAGGATTCATTTGAAAAACATGCTCCCTCCCAAGAGTGTGTGTACACTGTAAATTACTTATTATAAATTTGGAGAAATTTTTTTCAAATAAACCTTTTAAATTTGAGGTTTAATAATTTAAATGGTTAAAATAATGTTTAATATGAGACTAAAATAATTTGGGATTTAATAATTTGGATGGTTAAAATAATGTTTGATATCAAGACTAAGAGAACCGTGGAAATAGGATTTAGATTGAGAAATGATTATGCTAGTTACATTATGACTCCTCTTGAAGTAACAAGTGTAAGTCGATTAATTAAATTTATGAAGTTTATAAGGTCTTTGAAGTTGATGGATAAAGGGACATACTTTGTGTTAGAGATAATGGAAAATATCTTAGAATAGTGAATTGGTTGATTAATTAAATTCATAAAATCTCACTAGAGACATACTTTGTGTTAGAGATAATGGAAAATATCTTAGAATAGTGAATTGGTTGATTAATTAAATTCATAAACTTTATAAGATCTTTGAAGTTGATTGATAATCTAACTAATTTAGAGATATACTTTGTGTTAGAGATAATGGAAAATATCTTAGAATAGTGAATTGGTTCACGGTACCTCAAGGTATGAATTAGTTTCTATTTCTTAGGGTATGGTTCTAACTTCTCTAAAACCATTATTGCTATTTAATGTGTGATGTACATGGACAATGCAGAGCATTCTGCAGAGCCAAACTCTCCTGGTTCAGACTCTCTGTCGTAGAGCTCACCAGTGGATGTTTTTCATTAATTTAAACATCGCATTTTAACATGGTATAAGAGCGACAGGATTGAGAAACCTGTTCGCTGAGTGAAGGATTTGCCTGGCGCGCTTGAGGAAAAATCGTCGCGTGGTTTGGGGAAAAATCGCGTCGATCCCACTGTGACACTACCCACATTTTATTTTGAATGACCATCACTAATCTTTTTTGGATAATTGCATCGATCATCGTGAATCCGTGTTGGCTAATCACACCAACCGTTGCGAATCTGTGTTGGCTAATCGCGTCGACCGTGCAAACAAAAAAAAGGGGGTGGCATCTTGGCAGTGGTTGCCGAGAGAAGGTTGCGTGGAGGCCGAGGTCTGCCGAGAGAAGGTTGCGACGACACTATATGTGGTTCCTCATAGGATTGTCGTGGAGAGCGCGCAGTGTGGTGGAGACTTGCCTAGAGGTTGTGTGGAGAGGGCGCACAGACTGCAAGGATCAACCAATGCTAGAGGCTGTTGAAAATACCAAAAATCAGACTCACAGAGATCAACAATTTCTATCTTTGACATAGATCTAGGGTAGATCTAACATATATATTTTTTTTACCTGTCAAATTTTTCTTTAATCGCCAAGATGAATAATCAAACGATCGAAGCATACTTGAATGAGCATAACAAGCTCGATCACTCCAATTATGCGAATTGGAAATTCAAGATGCAGACTCTACTAGAAGTGCAGAGTGCTTGGACGATTGCAAATGGGGATGAGCAGAAGCCAGTAGTTGGATCAACATCGATCCCAGCTTCGGAGAAGCGAGAAGGTAAAGCAAGCACGGTGTTGAAGATGTCAGTGAAATACTGCATCATACCACATATCAGAGAATGTAAATCAGTAAGCGAAATTTGGGGAATATTGGAGGATTTGTATGAGATGAGGAATACAAATCATCTTCTATTCTTGAAGAAAAAGATGTTATCCCTGAAAATTGAGGAGAATGAAACAGTTGTTGCCTTCATAGCGAGGATCAAAAATTTGAAGAACAAATTGACAGACATTAGTGATACAGTTGTAGATATAGATCTAGTAACAATTACCATGAACGGTGTGACTGATGACTATCAAATGTTTATCACTGAGATAAACGCAAGGGAGAAGATCCCAAAGTTTGAAGATCTGACAGGAATATTAATGCAAGAAGAAGAAAGAAGATTGACTATGAAGCCCCAAAGTGCAGATCTTGCGTTGATGGAGAAAAATAACTTCTTTAAAGGAAAAGGAAATCCGCAATAGCAAAATGGAGGAAACTCACAGAAAATACCAAATCAGAGTCAATGTATGCATCCGAATAGAAACAACTCTGAAATTAAATGTTTTTCTTGTGGAAAAATTAGTCGTATCACTAGGGAGTGCAGGAAGAAGAAATATCATGAACAACAGCAGAAGCAGAAATGACTTGCAGGTCATCTCGCAAATGACAATCATGTGCAAAACTTCAGATTGTTCATGGAAGACTTTAATGAGAATGTTGATGTAGACATCTGGTATGTAGACTCAGGAGCATCAACACATATGACGGGAAACAAACAATGGTTCGAAGATTTTAAAGAAATCAACGATGGAGCACAAATCTACCTAGGTGACGATAGAAGTCATCAGATCAAAGGGTGTGGGAAAATTTATGTCGTTTTACCTTATGGTACTGTAAGACAAATTCATAATGTCTTGTATGTGCCTGGTGTAACAAAGAACTTGATTTCTGTATCCATGATTATAGATCAAGATCTTAAAGTTGAATTTTTTAAATCTAACTATTATATTAAAGATTTGTTAGATGGAATGAAGACTATTGCAACAGGAATTCGAACAGGAGGTCTGCACAAATTGGATGTAAGACAAGCACCAGTTCAAGTTTTGAAAGCAACGAGTTTGACTACAAAAGAGTTGTCGCATCAGAGATTTGGTCATATCAACTACAATTATTTGCTGTTACTTCAGAAAAAGAAAATGGTAAGAGATCTTCCTATGATAAAGCAAGTGCATAATGATTGTGATGCTTGTACATTAGGAAAAATGCATAGAGAGGAATTCCCTGTTCAAGTAGAGAAGAAACAGAGAGACATACTTGAATTAGTGCACACGGATCTTTGTGGACCTATGAAAACAAAGTCATTAGGAGGTGCACTGTGTCTTTTATTGTTTATTGATGACTGCACAAAGTTTCCTTGGGTATATTTTTTGAGTAAGAAAATTCACACATTTGAATACTTTAAGAAGTTCAGAAACATGATTGAAAATAAAACTGGGAAGCATATAAAAATTCTTCGCTCCGATCAAGGGGGAAAATACAAGAATGATGAGCTTATCAAGTATTGTAAAGACCATGGGATATTATAGCAATTCATAGTACCCCATACTCCTTAGCAGAATGGAGTAAAGGAAAGAAAGGATAGAACATTGGTGGAATGTGCTAGGAGCATGTTGAAAGGTAAGGATATTTTGAATGGCTTTTGGGCTGAAGCATTGAATACTACAATTTATTTGAAAAATAGAAGTCCTACAAAGAGTCTTGAGTTTAAAACTCCTTATGAAGCATTATATGGATTTAAGCCTGCAGTAAAACATTTAAGAGTGTTTGGGTCTAAAGCATTTGCCCATATTCCAAAGGAAGACAGAAGAAAACTAGATTCAAAAGCCATCAGATGTACCTTTATATGGTATTGTTCACAATATAAAGATTATATATTATTTAATCCCTCTACTCACAAGATTTGCATTAGTAGAGATGTCATATTCCATGTGCAGGATCACGAAGAATTTGATAAGCGCAATGAGGAATGGGATATTCTGTTCTTGGTGGAAGAAGGAAGTGCTAAATCAAGTGACGGAAATGAGCATCAGCAGATGCAACAACAACAAAAACAGTAGCAGTGGGAAGGAAAAGAAGATGATGCAGAAATCAAGCCAAGTCCAGCAAAGGGAACTCAGAATGGTTTAGAAGCTACACCAACGATCAGAAAATCAGCTAGGCAGATTCAATTGCCTGCTAGATACAGGGAAAATGCTTTCATAACTAGCATGATGAATGCAGTTGAACCTTCTAGTTATAAGAAAAAAATGAATTTAGTGAATGGAAAACAACTATGGAATAGGAATATGAATCTATAATCAGGAACAACACTTGGGAGCTGATTGAACTTCCTAAAGTGAAACAAGCCATAGGTTGTAAATGGCTATATAAAACCAAAGATTAATGCAGATGGAACCATAGATAAATTAAAAACTAGATTGGTAGAAAAGGGGTATTCTCAAAAAGAAGGCATTGACTGCGAAGGAACCTTTTCCCTCGTAGATAAAATAAATACCGTCAGAATGTCGACTACTTTAGCTACTAAGAAACAGTGGATGATTCACCAACTAGATGTAATTTTTCATTTTTAAATGGATAATTGAAAGAGGAGGTTTATTTAGAGCAACCTGAGGGGTTTTTCCAGAAAGGGAAAGAACACTTAGACTGTAGATTAAAGAAAGCTCTATATGGACTAAAGCAAGCACCCAGGTCGTGGTATGAAAAGATTGATTCATTTTTCTGCAACTTGGCTACAACAGAAGTAAAAACAACCCTAATTTGTATACCATGAAATATGAATAGGGCACATAGTGTTGATTTCTTTGTATGTAGATGATTTAATTATTACAGGTGGTGATATTTCTCTAATCAAATAAATCAAGCAACAAATGTCACAGGTGTTCGAAATAAAATACCTTGATGAATTAAGATATTGTTTGGGTCTTGAGATATGGAGAGATTCAGGATGGATCAGTGTAAGGCTGCAAAAGTACCATTACAGCAGAACATTAAACTTCAGAATGAGGATGGCTCTAAAGAGGCAGATGCGACACATTATAGACAGCTGCTTGGGAGCTTAATCTAGCTAACCACTACTAGACTAGATTTCACTTATGTAGTGAATGTGCTAAGTCAATACATGTCCAAGCCACTTAAGAGTCATTGGAATGCAGCGAAATTTGTTTTGAGGTATCTGCAAAGCATTGTATACTATGGTATTATTTATATTGACTCCTCTGATGTGAGATTGACAGGATTTACAGATTCCGAATGGGCTGGAAATGTAGACGGTTGTAGATCCATAACAGGCTATGCATTTAGCATTGGATCCAGGGTAATTACATGGAGCAGTAAGAAACGAAACATAGTTTCCTTGTCTTCTGCGGAAGCAGAGTATCAAGCTATGTGTGCAGCAACATGTGAGGTAGTTTGGTTGCGGAGACTTCTCCAAGATGTCAGGGAAGAACAAAAAGATGCAACAACAATCAGATGCCGCAATCAGGGTTCAATCAAAATTTCTAATAATCCAATGTTTCACAAGAACACTAAACACATTGATACATAATTCTACTTTGTTAGGGAGAAAGTACAATCAAAAGAAATCCATCTTGTATATTGTAATACATGTGATAATGTTGCATACATCTTCACTAAGCCTCTTGGAAAAATTAAGTTTGAAATGTTTAGGGAGATGTTAGGCATATTTTTGAACCTCTTCTCCATTAAGGGGGAGTGTTAGCGATAATGGAGAATATCCTAGAATAGTGAATTGGTTCACGGTACCTGAGGATAGGAATTACTTTCTATTTCTTAGCGTATGGTTCTAAGTTCCCTAAAACCATGATTTCTATTTAATGTGTGATGTGCATGGACAATGTAGAGCATTCTACAGAGCTAGACTCTCCTGGTTCAGACTCTCTGTCGTAGAGCTGACCAGTGGATGTTTTTTATTAATGCAGACATCACTTTTTAACACTTTGTACAACAATATACATTAAGTTCAATGGTTATGAACATTGATGAGTCCATTAATCTTAAGTTTGAAAGTGGATTTTACAGTGACAAAAACAGGGTTAAATGGTTATGAACATCGAGGAGTCCATTAAATTTACATTTGAAAATGGATTTTATAGTGACGAAAACAGGCTTACTCTGTGCATAGGCCCACGTAGTCAAGTGCATAAGTCAATTCACTCACGATAATGACCCACCTATTCATGATGTACTTTTCTTTAGTAAAGTGTACATGTAGTTGGGTGTATACTGGGCTCATATATTTCACCTCCCCTTCACTATTATCAAGCGTCTTAATCAGATTATGGCCAAATTCATCTGGTCCAGTAGCACAAAAAAAATAAATTTCATTTGGCCAAGGTGTCCCAAATCTCTCTTCCAAAGTGTATGGGTGGCTCAGGGATATTGAACCTGAGACGCTTTGGTTGGGCATTACTGCTGAAATCAATTTGGAGGGGGATATTTGGAAATGGTACTTGGGGCAAGGTCATTAGACATAAGTACCAAAAGGATGACGATTTTCCTTTCTAGTTGCAAAGAGGGTGTATTGGGATCAAATTAGGCTTGGCCATCTGGCTCAGCTTCATAAAAATTGGTAAACTCTTCATTCACAATCTCGCTTGGATAATGGGTTCGGGGCACAAGATTATTATTGGATCTGATCAGATCTTGGGTATTGGGGTGGATTGTCGCATATCAGATGATTTTATTTGTTTTATAAACAACCATGGGATATTCTTTTGGCACCAAGTAATTTCTGCATGGTGGGGTCCTTTCCTGACTTGGAAACGTGCACGGGAGTTGGGCCTGTATGGGAAGATGGCGCGTTAATGGGATCGTATCTGTACTGGCATGAGTCTTTTAGGAATTTTTCAAGAGGGGGACAGGGACCAGATTTCCTAGACGGGCAAGATGAAGGCAGGGAATGTTATGGTTGCTGATATATACCACCCTCTATCACTAGGAGGTCCATCACACGGGGACATGTGATTTCTGTAATTTCCAGAAAACAAAAATCCTTATCAAAATCGTTCTTTCTCTCAGGTTGGTATGGAACAACAAAAACCTCACATGGGAAAATATTCAAAATAGATATTGGCATGGGCTGGGGATCTGTGTGCTATGCAGGAACGTAGAGGAGAACAACAGTCACATGTTTCTAAAATTCGCCAACACTATACAGGTATGGAATAAATTGGTTGTTACTATTGGCTTTCCTTGTAACCTTTTTGACATCATTATTGCATGTTTGCATTGGTGGAGTCGACAAAAATCCTCATGGAGGATTACCCCCTATACTCTTCTTGGAGATTTGGAGATGGCACAACAAAAACATTTTTGAAAATTCCAGGGATAGCTTTATGCAGGTCTTTGATCGCACCATTAGTTGGTACCCTATTGGAATATCACTTAACATTGGGCCTAAGAAGGAGATTCACAAGCTGTTGGGCCCTCGAATGGAGTATCTGGCTGGTTCTTTTGATGGGTTTGCACAAAGAAACAATTATGGATGCAGATTCTAGATAGCTATGACACAAGATCAGGAATTTTTGGTACAATGGGGTGCAGGTATTGACATGAACACAAGGGATGAAGTGATGGATCTTTGGGGCCTTCTATGGTTCACTCATTTCCTAAACATCCTTGCTATTCAAATATTTGGGGACTAAAATATTATCATTGACCATGTAAAGGGATGCACAACAATTAACCAACAAATGCTCCTCGGATGGCTAAAAAAAATAGACAATCTTTGGGCCTCATTCGAAGATTCTTCGATTATGCATATTGGAAGGGATTTCAACCAAATTGCAGATCGGCTATCGAAGAAGGGGCTACAAGAAAAACTGGATGACATGCACATAGAAATGAAGCTGGTAGATACCATATTAGATTCGCGGGTTCTTACTTTTCTTGGATAACTACAGTTTCTTTTTTGTGTATATTCACTGTTTTTTCTTTGATGTTTTCTCTGGTTTAGTTTTCTTGTGTGATTAGGTGATATACCTATATGGGGGCTTGTGGATAGTACTGTATATCTTGTAATGATGCACTGGATGTTGTCTTTTTCTTGTACAAATTGAATACATGATCCACTATTTATATGTTTTTATTACACTAGATATATTGTCATATACAGGTATATCGATGTATATATATTAAGTCTCTATGCTGGGAAGGATGCAAGATGAATTTCTTCGAATGATATAGGAAGGCTATGTTATTGATATCAGCAATGACACAATATGTAACTAGACATATTTGGAAACATATTTCACTTTTTTCTTACTAAAAAAAAAAAGTGCATTAGTCAATTCACTCATGATCATGGCCAAAAAAAAAGCATGTAAGTCAATTCACTCATGATCATGGCCACGTCAATTCACTCATGATCATGGCCACGTATTCATGATTCACTTTTCAAAAGTAAAGTCTTGAAGTTAATTTATCCTCTATCAAGATATTAGATAAAAGTGCAGTGTAACGAGGTTATAAATTAGTTTGGAAAATAGGGGAAATTCCAACATGTTATTTTGGTAGAAATTTATATTCTGAGTTATAGTTGTTAAAATTTAGTATTTTGGGTGTTCACTAGGTTTTTTATGGTGTTGAATCTATTTCCACCATAAAAACCAATTCAAACACTCCTACTATCAAATTTTTTGAAAACTAAAATACCAAAATTCAACCAAAAAAAAAAACTTACGAAACTAATTTGTGGCCTAGGTAAACAAATCCTTAATTTTGGTAAAGAACTCCTTAATTTAATGTAAACCAGCATAGATCCATCTTAAGTACAGATATAACATGAGCCGAGAGGGATCAAAGTTCTTCATATGCAAACTTTTTTGAAGTGAAAAATACAATGTGTTCTGGACTGAGTAAGGTGGTCAGACTATTTCCTCCGACTACAAGGCTTTGAAAATGAAGTTGCCTTGGAATTTACATGAAATTTGAGGAATGGAATAATAGTGGTAAAAGGAATAAAAATACATTTAAATGGATAAGTTTTAGCAGAAGTGACAACCCTTTCCATGGAAGGTGAGAAGTGGTTCAAAATTCATACTCCACTATAAAGCGTAACATCCTTGTTTGTGAATTCTCGAGAGGAACTGGTCAGAAAGGGAAACGGCTACAATGTTGCCTCATTGTTAGAACCTTGGAAAGAGTTAACGGGAATCATCCAAAGATACATTACTTGCGATCGTCAGTATGATGTGGTAATAGGGTGACATTTGAAGTTAATGGCACCATTGAAATAAAAGGTAATCCTAAACTTGCCTTATTTTTTGAATTCGCTATTGCATGAAATTGATTTAAGGCTCAAAATATCTAAGGACTGAGCCTCACTGGTGAGTCACCATGGGCTCATAAAATTAATAGTTTTAAGAGGTTTTAACCAAGCAAATTTAGTCGGGAAGAGTTCTTAGGAGCTCCTAAGGTTCCATCAGAAATTGAAGCACCCATTAAAGATTCTCGAAATATCCCACCTAATAATGTGCAGCCAGAAGAAAATGAGGAGGCCAATAAAAAATAAACGCTACAGTAGAAAGTACCTCACAGGGAAAATCAAAATCTCCAACCCCCCAACAATTAACCACGACAGAGAAAGGAATGGTTTCCCTATTGGCCTCCCTACCTAGAAAAAGAAGAAGATTTAATAGGTTGGCTAAGTCACAAAATGCTATAGACTCATTTGAACAACCGCTGGAGGAGATTGAACCTTGAGAACTTCCTGACACACATGAAGTGCATCAAGAGGATTCTCCTTAAGAGTGGGAAATGGAGCTAACCCAAGTTCTGGAAGGATTGGAAATTTTTTTGAATTCTATGAATTTCGAAGAAGTTGCAGGTTGCTCAGGAAATCATTCTGATTAAAAGACACCACCTAATTCTCTAATGTATCCCCCTAATTCCTCATCCACTCACATTTTAGAACCCGTAGAAGAACTTGAGAACTTTTCTTCAAGAACATTCTGCAGGCTCTATTGCAACTGTCCTAGAAAACTCCTCCCCTAAAGAAGTAGCTTTACTGTCTCCTTCAGAAAACATGGGACAAGAAGTCAATACTGAATTTCTAATTGAACCCGAGGTTGACAGAGACCTTGTGGAAAACATAATTGATGCTACAACTGAGTCCACCAAGGAAATGGTGATTGAAAAACCTGAGGCTATCACTGTCATTTCTCTCTCCTCTTCTCCATTTACTCTGACCAAAAGTTCTACACAAAATATTGATAGGGGACTGAAGGATAAAAGGAAAAGCAAGACTAGTCAAGAAACATAGTTTTTGAGAAAAGAGAACAGGAAGCTACAAATGAAGGTACATAAACTAAAGAAATGATTGTAGGACAGTTTTGCCCAAAGGCATCAGGAGAAGAGAAATGATATTAAGAAGGAGGTTTGGGAGAATGAGACTCAAACTAAATTTTAAAACTTTGTTGTTACCTCTATTGTGGGACCTCAAATAGAGTCAAACACATTAAATATTGATGTTCTAACTAATGAAGCAGGGACCTAAACAGATTCACCAACACCCACTGTGAGAAGTACATAGACAGAACATGTGCCTCTATATACTCCTTTGATTGTGGAGTCCACCATTCAAGTTTTCAATAACAAATTAGAGGAACAACGAGAAGCTTTAACATGATATCGAAAAGAGGTAATACCTCAAAAGGAGCATCAAGATTGGCTTCAAAATTTTAAGGCATTGACAATTACGAAGGACGAAACTTATGGTAAGCTAAGAGAAGCTAAGGAAAAGGTCCAGCCCCCGAAAGGTCATCTTGGAAAAGCCATGAAAAAATTAATGAAGTTTATTCTGTATATTTTGATGTTCTATCATGTAGATCTCCAACTAGAAATTATGCTTTATTTATGTTAGAATGACATTTGCTGCTTAAAGTCAAGGCCATTCGGCCAGGGAAACCATATGAATTTAATAAATTTAAATATTTTTTTAATTCTTTTAATAAGTAGGATGATAGTACACAATACTTCTTATTTGAACTATACATGCACAACTTCTTCCTATAAGAGCAAGTAGATGAGAACCCTGTTCCTTTTATAGGAGATGTGTAGTCGAAAGCTTTTATATCATTCTATAGAAATTAGATAAAGTGGGCTAAAGCCTATAACGTCTTTCAAAGAAGAGAGGTTGGCATAGACCTTTGGGTTAAAGGAGAGCCACATAGCCATTTGCGAACACTTATCTGTCATAAGAGTTTTATGGAACAATCTGGGGTTGTTGATGCTTTGGCATTGATTCACAATGATTTTCTGCAGTCAGGATTGGAATACCTAGGATACATCAAGGATGAAGCCCTCAGAGGAGTCAAGCACAGATGGCAGGCATCATCCAGTGAAGTTAAAAACAGAGAACCTTTCAGCTTTCAAAATTTTCAAGCTGCAATGAGCACGACACATGATTATGCTCATCTGGTGTTGGAAGAAGGTCTTAGCTAGATAGGGTGCAATTACAGGTGCCCCATGATCTAGTGTCCTCAAGAGGATTAGCAATATGAATATGAATTGACCGAAGAAAGTAAGTATGTTGCTTTTTAAGAAACCCGAAGTAGAAATGGATTTCAACATTATGGCGAAATTCCTTACCCTGCCTATTCCCTAACTGCTCTTCCTGTTAATCACTTATTTATAGAAGTTTATGCAGATAGGTAAGTTTGGCGGTCATGTTGGGCTTTAGAATTGATACATTTTCTTACCTTATTTTCTTATCTTTATATTCGTTTTCTAAGCTTTATGTGTGTAAAATATGACAATTCTTGTGATATGGATTCTAGATAGGAGTTAATGGATTTTTATTACTTGATCTCCTTAATGAATCAATTTAAATCATGAAATACATTGTTTACTGAGGATTTGAACCATTAAATGAATAGCGATATTTGATATCAGATTTTTTTCCCTTGAATTGTTGTGGAAGAATGAGTTTTCAGGAGTTATTTGGGTTAATTATAACCAGTCGAATGAGACAAACTTCTATAATGGATGGATCAGTTGAAGAAGAGATATTGGGCATGCTATTCTGGGGTAATGTTGGAGTTTTATAATTTGAATAAAGTATCTTGACAATCTTTAGATTCTCAAGATAACTTTTATATTTGAAAATAGACCCATTTGTAATATATAAATGAGGAATTTAACCTCAGTGAAAAAGTTAAGAATGTTGGAGCTATAGTAATTTTCATCTATGTTATAAGTTTCCACAGATAATCCTTGTAACTTTCTCATTATAATTTAATGGAGACTTTTGTGGTTCAATATTAACTTATTTCACTGAATTAGCTATGAGGAAGTTGAATTCCATTGATCTTGGGCCTAGTCCTAGAACTACTATGTCCTTTCTTGTATTCTTAAATTCATATTTTTCTTTCAGTATTTTTTTACAACTATTCAATTGAGTTTTAGATGTAACTGTTGGTCATCATATTTACTATTACAGTCTCATCTTTTGCAGTAGCTGTAGTGGAATATTACAGAGTTAGATTTATTACAATCGATTCTCGAACATTATCTTTCATTCATATTTCTTGTGGTTAATGTTGAGTTGGTAATTCTAAAGGTTTGATATTATTTTCAACAGATTCATTTCTAGTCATAGTGTTGTTCTTTTCTTATAGATGTCATTTCCTCGGAAACAACTTTGTATGTAGTTGAATTACTTATAGAATATTTCATGTTTTGATTCCTTTAGTAATATTGATGGTTTAAGTTTGAAGTCTAGAAATTGAAAATGAGTTGTTTCTTTCAATAAGTGTGAGTTGTTCCTTCCATTAATATTCCTTTAATTTTCATTAGGACCATACAGGTTAGGTTAAATTAGCACTATCTCTTGCATAAACTATGTAGACAACCTTGAAATAAATAGATGAAACTCTGGGTTGATGATTTAATGTTTAGAGGTCAGTTGATCCTTCAAGAACAACTAAGCTCCCTAACAATATCCTCGCAATAAAAAGTAAGTATGCTTAGCATTCTTGTAAGTCATTATCGAGAGATAACCTACATATCAATTTCTAAGTGCATACAATACCCACTTGATAAGAAAAACCACTATCGAGAGGTGGTCATATAACATGTTTACAAATGTAGTATACAACCACTCCTCTATAAATATTGCAGTGAAAGTCTCTAAGTCTTAATTTTCATCAAGTGTTTAAAAGAAGAATTATTATTGAAATCTCGGACCTTGTGGGATATATGAAGTATATGTTATTAAAACAAAGAAATACTGGAAAAATAAAAAATAATAATAATACTTATTCTTGAATAAGGAATAATGTTGAAATATCTATAGAATAAAAGAAAATCATAGAGACTAAACATACACAATCAAATTACTTGCTTAAGATTTTTATATTTATCATGCATAAGTTGTGGGTTCAAAAACCCAAGTCAGAGAAAATTTGAGTACAAAATAATCTATTATATGGATATCTCCAAATAGAGTTTATTGTGCATACTCTAGATTCAAAATTAACAAACTACTCAAAGGATTAAGTAACAACTTAGGAAGAGTGAATCCTTCAAAATAAAAACTAACAACATGAACTGAGACTAAGTATGCAAAAATCCAAGATAATTAAGGTTGTAAAGAAGCAATCATGGTCATCATTAGTCAAATTCATCTCCCATAGCATACTAAGGTCTGTTAAATAAAGGTGGTGTTAATGGGTTTTTACCTAGATGAAAAAAATAAATTAAGGTAGAATATCGAGAAGAAGGGGTTGGGGTTTGGATAACATACCTGTTACAATGCAATAAAAGCAATTTTTATTAACATCTTCATATAATCCTTAAATTGAAAAAATAATTTTTAAATCAAAGAAATTAATAACAAATTTTACCTTAAGTTTTTTTTTAGCAATTGTGGTCCTAAATGACATGTTGAAAGCCTATGCAATTTTAGGAGTCTAAACTGTAATCGTGGCTATAATTAAAAAAAAAATACTAAGAAAATAAGGGGCTGACAAGGATAAAACCCTTTCTCTTAAATTGTGTTAAATAGAAACAAAAAAAAGTTATCATATTGAGAAACAAAGAATATTAACATAGTAAACATTACAATTGGATACTTGCTTGGAAGTTACGCACCCTCAACAAGCATTAAAATCAAACTGACAATGCTTTTCCCCAATAGGTGTGCCTTTATTCAAAATTATGAGAAGAATTGAAGCATTAAAACCCTCAGGACACCATATAATGAAAAAGTTCAAACATGAATTCATGTGAAAGAAAACTTCCAAAACCCTGAGAGTAAATTATGCGAGAAAATCTCATTAACAAAATAAAACCGAAAGTGGCAATTTAGATAATGTATAGCAGAGTCGATAAAGGAGTCGAGAGGGAGATAAGACATCACACGCATCACAGTTTAAGTTTTTGGAAGTGATTATTATTTGAATACTCAAACGATTAAAAAATTTAACTAGTTGTTATCTTTGTGGACACCTTGAGTCGAATGTGTCAAAGAAGTAATGTTTGGGGGTATTTTTTTATATTTATCTCTCCGAAAAAGGAATGAGGTTTTGATACTCCAAACACACTATTGATTAGTAGAATAAAATATTAGAAGGACCTATGAAGAAACCTAGCAAATATGGTTAGTCTTAACTCTCTTTTACACATTTGAGGATGACAACTTCAGACTTGTAAACCTCTTTAACAAAAAAAAATTCACTCAGCAACTCACTAGCGATTTACAACTTGAGGAGTTGTCATGAGGAGGGTTGAAGACCATCATTTACCAAAGATGAACAAAATGTGTTGAGATGAAACCCTAAACTATCACCCATAAACCTTATTCTATAGAGATGCACACAATACAAAGGCCAGGAAACTTAGGATATCACTTGGAAATCTTGGTATGTAGAGACAAACTGGGGCAAATGACAAGTTCAGGAGGGTAGTCAATACAATCAACTTGTTTAGGAAATAATCAATAATGTTCTATCATCTCGAAGCATCTAAACCGTCCATCTGTGGCCCAATGAGGTGGATGAGTCAAAAGTGCAGTATGCCTACTTGACACAAGGACAGAGGGCCCCACACAATTTCAAACTTCAAGTGTGACTTGTGGAGGGGGTTGGAAATGGCCTATAAGTTTGAAAAAAAATCATAAGTATAGTTGAAGTAATGGACGAGGCTGAGGGAAAAACTAAGGGGAAAGATGAAGAAGATGGATATGGAAAACAACAAAGAAGGTCTTGAAGTGGAAACTGAGTGGCTCAAGTAAAATGAGAATGCAAATAATGATCAATTAGCATAGATGATGGAGGGTGTTAGGAGATTATGTAGAAAAAAAGATAAGCCCCAAAAGTTGAGGGAACTTGAGTTAAATTCTAAATCATCTCGCACAACTTCCATTTTACATTTTTGAGCATGCTAAAATATTCCTTTGTCTGGTTTGTTACAACTCAATATTTATAGCGTTTAAATCAAATATTGCATATGGCATTACACAATGTTGTAACACTAACATATAGTGAAAGCCATAATTTTGGAAGCTTGTATCTAAACAACCAAGGTTGTGAATTGTGATTTTTTTATGCAATTTTAAAGGATGTCATTTAAATATTTCAATTATATTTAATCGAATTTAGCATTAATCAAATACAAATATTTATGCAACATTGTAAGACTTAAAGGATGTCATTTAAATATTTCAATTAAATTTAATGGAATTTAGCATTAATCAAATACAAATATTTATGCAACATTGTAAGAATAAAAAGTACATTTATAATTGTATCATAACAAATTCAAGAGGTTGGGAAAACTAAAAACAAAGAAATATTTCTAGCCAATCTAGGCAGGGATATCTTAACCAAGAGCCTAGCTATGTGTTTTATTGCCATGCTTATATACTTGCATTCAAATTGGCATTAAAAATTAAGGGTTTATCTAATCAATGTAGGATTTGTTGCAAGGTGCAATTTCTTCATTCTTTCTTTTACTACTAGGGATGCTAAATTGACATAAATATATTGGATTTCTACCCCTGGATATAAACTGTCGAAGTAGGAACGGATAATTCTCTACAAATACTTTGACTTTTAATAGGTAATGGATTTCAAGCTAAGATAATTTTATGTTAAATTAATCTATATTAATTACTCTAAAGTTGTTTCTCTATGGGGTTGGATTGGGCAGACACTGTTTATCACAACTAATAAGATCCATCCATTTTTGTCTCCCTCCATTAAAGAACCATTGGCCACATGGAACTCTAAACAGTGAAATACATCAACCTCAGTGCCAACATCTCTTGGCACTTTAAACAGTGCAAACTATCAACCCGCTGCTAATAGCTCTACCTTGGTCAGTGCAAAGCTTTCCAAGAACGCCTGAAGAAGGAAGTTGGGGAGCAATCTCACACACCAGATCCCAAGAGTTACTTTATCATTTGAATCTACACTCACTCCTACAATCCTCATAGGCATGATTCTCTTATGCTCTTATGATGTATCGAGAAAAGAACATGAGGCCCTCCAAATGCCATTGAAACCTCTAACCTTTGAGCATATGCAATAGTGATATTTTCTCTGAACTGACGTAGAGACTTCAATATCATCAAAGGAAACAGATGTGGCCATGACAACCTTAACACCATTGCCATGTGCATTCATGAAGAAATCAAGTAATCCCAAACCTCCCCCTCTCTTCCAGGATAATGGAATAGAACCCCTAGACATCCTAAGAATTATTGTAATCAAAATCCTTCAAAAAAACCTTCAAGACCTTCATATCAAGAGAGCCTACCAGAATCGACATGGCTTCCATTGCAATAGTCATTTTGTCAAGAAGGAGCGTCTGATATCGGCAAGTTGATGAGATGTGTAATCATCGTTTGGAGACTCAAGAGTGGCTCCAACCTGCCTTGGGTAATCTCTGCCAAGTCAATTTTTTGTCTAACTCTTCAAAATTGTCCTCTGAATTCTCTTGACCCGACTCATAAAAGCAACAATGTGAAAAGTGATCCATTTAATATTTATATAATATTTATTCTATTTGAAATAAAAGTTCTTATACTTAGTGATTTAGTTTTTGAAAATAATCTTCCCAAATCATCTATTCCTTAAATGTAACTTTGCACTTTTAGAGAAAATTGCTAATTTTATGATTTTTTTAATTTTATAAAGCATTTTGAGATTAATTAGGAATTGATATTTTATTAACCATTAAATTTATAGAACTACCCTCATTATAATTATAATTATCCGTGATTGATACCTAAAGTGAATTTCTATATAATTATAATTATAACTATATGCGGTTAATACATAAAGTGGATTTGTCTATAATATAATGATATATGAAGATAAACCTAAGTTAAATAAAGTGCGTCTAATTGGTCAATGTAATGGAGATGTTTTTTTCATTATGTCGAAACATACAATAACTTTTCCCATTTGCGCGAATATGGACAAGATACACTAACTTTTCCATTTATCCACATGACATATCGAGTATAAAGCGAGCAATCTAGGTGGCACTGTACGTGATTTCAATAGGGATGCGATGGTTTAGTCTAATTTACTTGCGTTCGTAACAATATGCAAAAAGTTTGCACCGCAAGATGAAGACAGATGGTCACATTATGGCTAGGGAAATCCCTCGTGCTGCTATTCATCATGTCAACATGTGGAGTTTTAGCCATATGTTGTAAAAATGAGTATCATACTTCAAACAGTTCTTCCTAAATGGAAATGCGTGAAACATGTTTTATTCCGTATGTACAGAGAGTAGAAGTTAGAGATCGTTGTGGACTCCACATTGTTACATTCCTTAATAGCCATGTGCCGTAACTTTGTGTTCATAAATTCAGAAATATGCAACTCATCATATCACAACTCCCATTCAGCTTGTAGATTTGTATTGCATGCTCATACCTCATATTGTTTGTTTAAATTAAATACATTTTGAAGCTGTGAAAGGCCGAGACTTTGGGGGAGATGAAGATAGAAACAATGGCATGTTACACGAGTGGTGGTTATATTGGTGGCCAAGTCCAGCTGAGGAACTTCTCCCTTTCAGACTTGGACGACTTGTACGAGTGGGCGAGCGATGATGAAGTGACCAAATTCATGACATGGGAAGCCGTTAAATCTAAGGAGCAGCTCAGAGATTTTATGACGAAGGTGGTGATTCCGCACCCATGGTTCAAGGCCGTGTGTTTGAATGGAAAACCTATTGGCCATGTAATGCTCAAGCAAGGAACAGGTATTCACAGCTGCCGAGCTGAGATGGGTTATGCTATTGCCAGAAAATACTGGAGGATGGGCTTCACTACCCAAGCAGTCACACAAGCATTGAAGCTCGCCTTCAAAGAGTTGCCGGGCGTAAAGAGAATTGAAGCCCTTGTGCTCCCGGAGAACGTGGCATCAGCTAGAGTTCTCCAGAAGGCGGGCTTTTTGAAGGAAGGGTTTCTAGGTAAGTACGTCTATGTGAAGGGAAGTGTTAGAGATTGTCTACTCTTTAGCTATGTTGTATGAACGTCCATGGTAGTCCCAGTCCAGCATCCACCACGTTGATGAAGTAATGGATAAGATGTATGTTTGATATTTTCAATAACGATTTCATAGTTATATGATTAATATTTCAGTTGTTTGATATGATTAATATGGACTCTCCGGCTTTCATATGTAGCTGAAAAAAATGTACATCTTGTTAATATCTTTTAACCATATCGGAATTCAGAAATATCTATTTAATGCATATATCGTTGACACTGAAGGCCACCTATCTAAAGTGTATATCGTTATATGTTGGATTATAAGAATTTCTGAAAAATAGGTAGTGCAATACTGATTAAAAGGAGACTCAAAGTCATTACTAATTTACCATTTCCTGCCCATCTCCTTCATTCCAGCTTTGATGATTAAGGTTTCCATTTCAAATTTAATACATTTCGCACTGCTTATTAACTTTAATCATTGTTCCATACGCTTATAAATCCCAGTCCTTTTTAGTTTAATCTTCTTTTCCTATCTCAATTCAACTGAAATGATTTAATCTTTTGTTGAAAACTCTTTGTAAAATGCTTAGCTTGTTTATTTAAGACAGAAAATAAGGATTATAATAATACGAACGCAAGACACACGAAATAGATTTCTTGTACATATGTTTTTTTTCATTAATCAGTGTTTTAGTTTTTATAAAAAATAAATAAATAAAAATGTGGACAACAGCTTTGAAGGGAAAGCTGCATGATAGCTGGTCCTGGCATTTGCTTTGCCTTTACAGCGTAGTTAAGTTTCATTAAGTTACAATTTTGTTCAACTCCATTAATTTATTGGAAACAGACTAAAAGAACATAATTTTCCTTTTGCAATTTATCTAATTCAACTCCACTTTATGCAATTTATCTAATTCAACCCCATTAAGTTATTGGAAATAACTAGAAGAATGTAATTTTGGGCACTTGGTTTTGTAAACAACAAAAAGCTACATAGAAGCAACACAGCATCTGGTCTTTGCTTTACTTTTACAATTTAATTAAGTTAATCTCCAATAAGCTAGTGAAAACAGAATAGATTGTTGATAGATACTGCATACGTTGTTGCTATACATGAATTTTCTCTCTCTAGCTCTCGTATCTCTGGATACCGCAGCGAGGAGGTCATCTAAGGATCCTGTGGCAAGGAAGTGAAAGTGGAGTGTACATAAATATTTATGTTCACAGTTGATTATAGATATTTCTAATCATCTTTCTATATCTATGCGTATTCAAGCTATATGAATTCTGACATCAATTTTTGTGTTTTTTTTTAAGAATATTAGAGGAAAATCTTATTATAGTTGATTTTTCTCTGTAATTGTGATGTCATGACATTCGCTCTGTAATTGTGTATATCTATTGCATACATAGCAAAGCTAGGAGTAAAGAATGCAAACTGACTTATATTTAGGTTTTTCGACGACGAAATCTTAAAAAGTGGTTTGATTGGTAGTTTTATATCTGGGATTTTAGACAACTATACCTTAATAAGTGGTTTCATTGTTCAAAATCTAAGGCCAACAAACATAACTTCTTCACAGCCGCCATAGAAAAAATTTAATCTGAATGTATTGGACGAAAGAACAATTGAAAATTTCCAAGAATAGGCATGTTCACGGTTTAAACGCTTAAACCAAAGATAAACCTTTCATCATACAGACAAAACGAGAATTCATCTCGAAATGAAACCAGCATATGCATATAAGAGAAATGACGAGCCTTGTCAACCCGATTCATAATTTGTAAGTACAACAGAGGTATTTTCCACCGTGGGCCGGCGAAATGGATTTGGATGTCAAACCTTCATTATATCTAGAGCCGGAGGAATAGCTCACTCAATTACTAAGAGGAATATATAAGAAAATAACAAGTACCAATCATAAACCCATAAACACACATGTTTATGTGGGAAAACTTCAAATTCTAGGAAAAATCCAATTATTATGAAATTTCATTATCCTTGGCCAAAATTCTGGATAATTCTAGGTCTTGCATTACAATGAAGTCTTTCCAGCCTTTTATAAGCTCCATTACATATAATACCACAGGCAGAATACTATAGGTGCACAATACCATGTGCGGCAAAACCATCACTTTTTAAACTAGTCAACTTTGGCTCTATTCTGAGTCAAGTTTACCTAACAATTCCCCACTTAAACTTGACTTGGGGTTCCTTCAGTAACTTCAGCCAAACCTGCTAAGTGAGACAATCCCCGTCACTCTAAATCTTACCTCGCTCAAGGTTTTACCCGGGGTATTGTTAACCGGACATCCCCCTATCACCTAGGTCTAACCCAGAGAGTGATCACCGATGGGTACACATGCCTTACCAGGTCTTACATAGTATGCCCATTTTCTATCAAACCACTCCAACTGTGAGCCCGTCGAGAACCTTGTAGATTCTAGTGGCCTCACGTAGCAGAAAACGAACAATTTTCGATGCTTCATGAACAATTTTCTTCTGCTAAACAAAAGTATGCTTCATGAACAATTTTCTTCTGCTAAACAAAATATCTTTCAGCGTTCTTTAAATAGCCTCATGAATCCCGAACAATTCGTTAGCATGCGCCAAACCGATAAACGTCTCAAATGCATTGGGGTCCCTGGCAGTTACGGCACTATCTTCCACACATTCTTCTAGAGGTACTTCTGCTTACGATTGTTCCACCATTATTTTCCAGACCCATATCTCTAAAAAGGTTGCATTGATCTCATCAGGCACTATAATTCCTTTGAAGACAATATGTGGCTCTTGGCTCTCATACTAATTGTTAAGAAATTTATTCCATAAGATAAATAATTAGTGAGAGGAATAAATATAAAAATAACCAGCGACAACCATAAACACATAAACACAAAATTTTATCCGGGAAAATCCCAAATCCGGGGAAAAAACCAACCTAATAAGTTCTTATTAGCATTGGCCAAAGCCCTGGCCAATCCAACCAAGTGAGCTTTCACCGCTAACCTCCAGGTCTTGCATTACAATGAAGTTCTTCCAGCCTTTTATAAGGTCCATTACATATAATACCATGGGCAGAATACTATGGGTGCACAATACCATGTGCCCCAAAACCATCACTATTTAACTTGGTCAACTTTGACTCTATCGTGAGTCAAGTTTACCTAACAAGGATCTTATTCACTGGGTTGGAAAGTATACTTAAATCTGTGAATTTTGGTGTAATCTCAACTTTTCTTGGTATCAAATTTTTCCAGAACCGTTTTTTAGAAGAGATGTTGGAAGAATCACCCACCTCTATAAAATGTGTGGGAGGAATCACCACACCTCTATAGAATCCATGATCCATAATTTCCATTATGAAGATCCTATTAAAATATTTGAAAAATTTATTACACAAGACAATTTTGACATCAGGAAAACATGATGAAGTTTCTAAATTTTAGAAGTAAAATTGAATCTCCGGACTTGAATTTTGAAAATGCCGGCTGATGTTCGAGCAACACAGGAGTTAGTAGATCTAGGAAGACCGTTGCCCGTCTCAGCTATGTCTTGTTGGTAGTTAGTAGTTAGTCGATATGTCTTGTTTCTAAGAAGCCTTACATCAATGCTTCAATAAGCACTAGTGCTGTCCTCATAACTGAGTGATACACTGCGTATAGAAGGCCACATAGAACAAATCCAGAGTTAGTGCTAATATCTACATTGTCTTTTATGGCTGGCAATTATTAATGTAAAATCTTTGGTACCAGTTTTGTAGTGCAGTTATTAATGTAGAATCAGATGTAGTATATAATCATTCACTCTGGTGACGTCGTTTTTTCTTTGTCAGCGATCAGTCTCTCTCACAAAATTCGGCTTATGTGTTTATGTTTTGGGCGATTAGAGTAATTGGCAATTTGGCACCTTTTCTGCCTGGCCTTCGTTCTTAAAATATTCGGCGATTACTCCTTGATGAATTCTTATTTCTTTCTTCTATGCTATCGTATCTGCCTTGTGTATCATCCAATTTTCACTGCGTATGGCACCTTCTTGCTTATGGATCTTCTTGTTGTACTGCAGGTTGTAGATTATGTGTGTTTATTTAACCGTGTTTGCTAATTTTAATCTTTGTTCCATGGATTCATGCATTCCAGTTCTGTTTAGTTTAATTTTTTTTCCAATTTCAAGTCAACTAAACTGATTTTGTTAAAAGCTCTTTGTAAAAATCTTGGCTAATTAATTTAAGAGAAAAAAATAGACACAACCCAAACAGATTTCTTGAATATATATTTGTTTGCATTAATAATCGTTTTAGCTTTTATCAAAAAAATAATTTTGGGCAATTGCTTTGAAGGGAAAGCTGCATGTCAGTCAGTCCCGGCATTGCTTCTTTTTACAGTGTAGTTAAGTTTCATTAAGCTGCAATTTATTTCAACTCCATTAATTTGCTGGAAACAGACTAAAAGAACGTAATTTTGGGCAATTTCTCTTGTAAACAAGAAAAAGCGACATAGCGTTTGGTCTTTGCTTTACTTTTACAATTTAATTATGTTAATCTCCATTAACTTATTGAAAACAGAGTAGATTACAGAATAGATTCGTGATAGATACTGAATAAATTGTTGGTATACACGACTTTTCTCTCTCTAGCTCTAGTATTTCTGGATACCGCAGCGAGGAGGTTATCTAAGGATCCTGTTGCAAGGATGTCTTAAGTGGAGTGTACATAAATATTTATATTCACAGTTGATTACAGATAGTGCCAATTATCTTTGTATATCTATGCATATTCAAGCTAGATGACTTGTGAAACATCCAATTTTGTGTTTTGTTTTAGAATTTTAGAGCAGAATCTAATTGCAGTTGGTTTTCTCTATGTAATTGCGCGTATCTTTGACATTATTTCTGTAATTTATTTGCATACCTATTGCATGCATAGTATGGATTGGAGTAAAGAATGTAAACTGATTTATATCTAGGTTTTTCCATCACGAAATCATAATATGTGGCTTGACTGTTAGTTAGACAGTCTGATTTATATCTAGGTTTTTCATCGACAAAATCTCAATAAGTGGTTTGATTGGTAGTTTTATATCTAGCTTTTTGTAAAGCTAAACTTTAATAAGTGGTTTCATTGTTCAAACTATAAGGCTCACAAACATAAATGCCCTTCACAACCTTCATAGAAAACATTTAATCTGAATGCATTGGACGAATGAATAATTTAAAAAGTTCAAAAATGGTCATGCTCACCTTTCAAACGCTTAAAGCAAAGATAAACCTTTCAACATATAGACAAAACGATCATTCATCTTGAAATGAACCCTGCATATATATATATATATAAAATACAAATGACGAGCCTTAATTACAACGGAGGTATTTTCCACTGTGGGCCCGTGAAATTAATCTGGATGTCAAATTCATTTTATCGGGGAGCAATAAAAACCAGCGTAAGATAGGTGAAAACATGAAACTAAAACTAGTCTGAAAACATTTTAAATCCTAGAAGCAAAATCGAACCTCAGGCTGTGTAAATAACACAATGTTCGGGGTATACATACATTATCACTATTACTCGATTGCTATCACTTTCGATGGGAAGGGGCTAGGGCACTCACAGCTACTCAGATATTTGCGCTATGGGAGTGTTGATAGTAGCGAAATAGTTGGAATTGGAAAGCCTATTGGTATTTGGGGATGCAAAAGGTATTATAGACTCAACTAAGAGACAGAATAAATTCAACTTTCCTATTTTCAAAAACTGGATAAAGCTCATCAAGAGAATGGTAAGCACTTTCCAACACATCAACATTATCGCATTTTCAAAGAACAGAACTGTACAGCTGATTTACTATTCAAAAGCGACATTGGTCAAGAACCCTGTAAGTTTTTTTTTTTTTTTCTCCTGTATTTGAAAAAAGGGGTTAAGACAAGTGGGGAAAGCATTAACTTCTGTAAGAGTTAGAAGACAGAGCTAAATAATACTGGAATGCATGGGGCACATTTTTTTGAAAAGAGATGTATACATTTTGTGTTTTCTTTTTATATTTTTAAATGGTATAGGGTCTATGAGGACTGACAGTGATCTACAGAACTTAAGTACCTAGAACTAGAAAATGGTTATTGGAAAATGGCACAATTTTCATTTAAGTACCTAGAACTAGAAAATGGTTATTGGAAAATGGCACAATTTTCATTTTTTAGATGTGTTGTATGCTGAAGAAGCAAACTGAAAATCAAGATCCATCTCTCTTCTATTAATGCTAGGATCTAAACACCTTGAGCGACTATACACGGGTGCTCGCTTAAATGAAATAAAGTTATGTGCCCTAAAGAAGTAGTCCCCCTAACCAATTCTGGGGAGTTCTTATATAAGCACTTGGACCTCAACCTCTTTACGCTTGTTGTTGGATGGATCCTCGCTAGCTAGTTGTTTGGCTCAGCAACCTGTACGATAAGAAAGAGAAAGAGTTCATGGCTGGAGGCTGAAAGCTGGAAGCGATAGATTGTTACCGAACGAAGTGACGGAATAGAATTGACTTTGACCGAACGATAGTAAGGGAGCCCATCAAATGGTGCCGACGACCAAAGGAAGGCAAAGAGAGTACTTCTTGGAAGAGGAAAGAAATAGTCCTCGTACCTAGTGAACCAGAAGAAATAGTATAACCGGAAGTTGACCAATCAAAACGAACCGGATGTTGTACAAGCGAAGTGGTGGTCTAACCCGAACCAGTGGCACGGGAAACGATAGATCGGGAAAAGAAAAAAAAATGACCAAAAGACTGACTAAGGATAAAGCTAACTTGGTAAGCTTCCTCAATAAGGATAAGCTAACTCGATTTTATATACTATCTGTTTTTATTTTAATACAAATGTGTTTTTTTCTCTTAAAAAAAATAACACAATGTTGGACCTGAGAGAAAAAGTTGACTTTGTTAAATCCTATAACCAGAATTGAATCTACTAACATGAATTTTGCAAAGACTTAGCTTAATTAAATAGACTTTTTCATTTGAATTAGGTATTGAAAATGCATTTTTTGAATACATAAATAATTTCACCATCCTCAGAACACTTTTTCAAACAATAAAATTATACGCATAAAACAATTTAAACTTAATTTTAAAAAAATTCTACCTGATTTTGATGGAAAAAAATATTTTTTAAAAAGGCCATTTCGTCTCGACTACGCCTTTTGAAAATGCTGGTGAAAGTTCGAGCAAAACGGGTTTGGACATTGAAGACCCAATTGGCGCAACCAGTCGATATCTCTTGTTTGTAAGAAGCCTTACATCCATGCTGCAATAAGCACTAGTGCCGTCCTCTCCCATTGTGATACCCAATACCTGACTGATATAGTGCGTATAGAATGCCACAGAACAAATCCAAATATCTGCATTGTTTTCTATGGCTGGCAATTATTAATGTAAAATCATTGATACCACTTTTGTAATGCAATTATTAATGTAAAATCACATGTAATATATAAGCATTTATTCTGGTGATGTCGTTTTTCTTTGTCAGCGATGACTCTTTATATACCATAAATCGGTTTATGTGTTTATGTTTTTGGTTCTTAGGGTAATTTCCACCTTTCCTTCCTGGTTTTCGTTATTAAAATATTTGCGGATGACTCGTTTATGAATTCTTTCTGCTATCATATCATATCTGCTTTCTGTATCATCTGCTTTTCATTGCATATGGCGTCTTATTCTTGTTATTCTCCAGATTGTGGATTATGTGTGTTACAGTATATTTTAAGTTTTGTAAATTTTTTTGAATAGAAAGTTGGAAATATGTGTGACAATGAGCATGTGAAAGGTGACCATGGCTTTGATGTCTGTAAATGAAAATTCCTTGTTCGCCTTATTTGTTAGGGGATTTAGCCCCTTTTGTTTACCCTTTTCTGTTTGACACTTACGGATTTGGCAACTGTTGTTTCCCCTCTATTCTTTGACAACTTTTGTTTCCCCTTTACTCTTTGACATTGTTAGGGGAACCTAAGATATCTATTTCCCATTGCTCTCAATCCCCTTCATCGTGGATACCTCATCTATAGGGAAACCTATGTAGCGAATAGATATGCAGTGACAGAAATGTGATTTTTGTTTTTGCTACTTCACAATCCCCTTCATCTCCTTTACCTCACCTTGGGGAAAACCAATGTGTGGCATAGATAAGCAGTTGTTATGACCAAGGCATCTAATCAATAGGGAGGGATGACCAAGGCATCTAATCAATAGGGAGGGGAGTAACATTTACCGGTTCCCAAGTTCAAGTTGAAACATTTTTCTTCCTATGGTACGGCCATGGACTAATAGTGTTTCCAGCGATTGGAGAAGATGCTTTGAATCTGAGACTCATGGGAAGTGGGGTGGAGAAGATGCTTTGAATCTGAGACTCATGGGAAGTGGGGTCTTAAAGCTGCAACTATTCTATCCCTTGTTTGTCTATCAAGCAGCACCAAGAACAAAGTCTACCGTCCCAAGAGGGAAGCTAACAAAAACCTTTCCAGTTTTAGGTTGACTTTCTAAAGACTTTGGACACCACATATCTCCACAATGGTATGATATTGTCCACTTTGGGCCTAAGCCCTCATGGATTTGCTTTTGGGTTTTACCCCCAAAAGGCCTCATACCAATGGAGATATTTGTCCATCCTTATATACCCATGATCTTCCCCACTTCTAGTCAATGTGGGACTTTGGTTGTATACCCAAAAATCCTCCCCTCGAACAAAGGACCATCGAGCCTCCCCTCAAACGATTATCCATCCATCCACTCTCTACCAACCAAGATTCTCCGCTCCAATGTGTTGGAAGCACACGCCTTACATGGAGCACCGCCTGCTTCGAGAGCTTGCTCTATCCTAGGTCAAATCCTCTTCACCGTGTTGGGACAAGGACACGTCCATGAAGAATCCGGAGGACACTGTCTGTCTAACCGAGCTCATCCACGGATCCCATCGTGATATTACCGGGGCCCACCACCTTCGTTCGACATTCCGAGGATTCATCCACTTGGCTAACTTTGGGGCATGGCTTTAATACCACTTGTAAAGACTCTCGACACCACATATCTCCACAATGGTATGATATTGTCCACTTTGGGCCTAAGCCCTCATGGATTTGCTTTGCTTTTAGGTCTTACCCCAAAAGGCCTCATACCAATGGAGATATTTGTCCATCCTTATATACCCATAATCCTCCCCACTTCTAGTCAATGTGGGACTTTGGTCGTATACCCCCTCACGCAAGTCTTGGACTCACGCTAGATAGGTCGACGCAGCCTTTCATGCTTCCTTCACACAGGGTTTTGGTTATGCAGGGACAACACCAACACTGGAATGGTTCTTCAGCAACGCTGATACACGTAACAAGATTCCGCTCCACTTCTTGATGCAGAACAATTTCAACCCTTCACGCCTCACACTAATACACACAACAAGATTCGCCTCCCGGATCTCACGCAGGCTCTGTGCCTTGCCTTCAACGCACAGCACCAGCACTGGAACGGTTCTTCAGCAACACTGATACACGCAGCAAGATTCGCCTCCTGGATCTCACGCAGGCTCTGTGCCTTGCCTTCAACGCACAACCGAGTTTCTTCAACGCCCAGGCTCACCGCTCTCAGAGCTCTGATACCAATTGTTGTAATGCTAACTGAAATAATGAAGGGAAAAATAAACAAGAAAGATCAACCGAATAACTAAGACAAGAGACTGAATGGATTGGAATTTGTTATTTAACAATGATTCTGTGCACATTACATTTCATGGGCATTTGATAGTTTTATATCATGAACCGTTGTTACATAACTAATATAGCAATATAAAACTGTCTAGTTACATTTACCCAAAGTTACTAATTCATTTTCAAACTAAGAACTAGGAGCATGTAAGAAGCATCATCTCTGAGGGTTTTTAAGTTGCAACCCACTCTTTAGTAATGTCTAGGAGCACTCGAGAAGCTTCATCTCCAAGGGGTTTTAACTTGGGACCAACTCTTTATTAAGGTGCTTTTGAGGAGAAGCTCATGAAGGGTTTCCAGAACATTGCTTTGTTGAGGAAAGTCATGTTGGAGGTAATTAGATCTTTGGAGAAAAAGAGGCTAATGCATAAATACAAATGTATGCGCTCTTGTATTAACTCTATGCTTTTATCATACAATAATCGTGCAAGGTAAAGATATTAAATTTTGGATTTTATTAAATTAATAGATTATATTTGTATTCTTAGTACCAATTTAGGATGATATATGTTCATTTTTTTTTCTTTATATTTTCATTTTCTTATCTCCTTACGTTGAAAAATACAATAGAAAAATTAATCATGACAAGATAATGATTAAAAAAAATTAGAATAGAGATACAAATACCATTTATTCACTGCTCAATTACATGACAATCTGAGCATTTTACTTGTTATACTCGTCCGCAGCAATTAAGTTTACTCCATGTTTCCATTTAAAATTTTTTCAACAAAACAATGAAGTGACAACAATAGCCTAGCGTGTTATATTGAGTGATCTGAATCCTCATGTAAGGTCCGATTATTATGTTGAAGGTTCTTTTCATTATTTGTGGACTTTCCATTTGTTATAAATTAGCGGTTTTATTTTGTAGTGCATTCCATCAAGTTCATGGATATTGTCTAGCCTTCATGGAATCTTAACGATAGTATTCTATTTGAAAAATGACACAAAGTTATTCTTTATCTGTACACTATATTTAACTATTTTATTTTTTTTATTGATTAATGCATTAACTGTATGCTAAAGTTAATCATTAATGTTTTTTTTTTAATAGTTTCATACAAAATAAGGTATTGTGTTTGAGAATCGAAGAAAAAGACATTTCTTTACGTTGTTTAGCCAATGCCACACTTACAAGCAACATAATTAGAATTGAACATAATAATACAAATAAAGTTGACTTCTGGTAGCAATCTCTAGTGATGACTTTCTAAGGGAAAGCATACAACCATGGATAATAAAGTTGACTTCTGGTAGCAATCTCTAGTGATGACTTTCTAAGGGAAAGCATACAACCATGGATTGCTTCTTGTAAAGTATCTAGTAAGCAATTTTTATGGTAACAGAGGAAATAACTAATTTTATTGCAATTAAAATTCCTACTAAAGATGATATATGAGAACTATGAAGTTAGAAGCTCTTACTACAAACAAGGTGATCCAGATTTATGATGGAACTTGCAAACAATTGTCCTCAACGGTAGGTTGCAAAGGGTTCATGTATTCTACCAAATGGAAAATGTTGGTAGCTCAATAATATTTAAATTTTGGAGGCCTACAACTTTTTATTGATTGTAGTGATTTTGAGAGTATAAAGTGTTAGAGCCTTGAAGTCATTATAAAATGGGATAATTAAAATAAAATTTTGACTTAACTTCCAACCTTTAAATCAACTATGTATTAAATTTATATTTTTTTTAATATTTTTAATTCTTTAAAAAATAACCAAAAATGATACACAAGAAAACAATAAAATCAAAATGATTTCAATCAATGATAAATTAAAATTAACCTTTTTTTGTTTTTTAGAAAACTCAAAATAATATAGTTTTTGAAGAAAACTTTTGATGGAATAACTCCAAGTGATTTATAAATAATGTCTAAATTACCAATGTAATGAAGTGGACCAACCACATAAGTTTACCTAATAATGAGAGATTAAGAGAAATCACTACAAGGAAAATACCTTCTAGAGGTGGTTTTTTGCGGAAACTTCTGTAAAAATAGCCCAAAATCCGTTTGTGGTGGAGGTAAGCAGTGGTTGTTCTAGTAGATATTTTTTTGACGGTGTATCTATAATGTATGAATACATCAGTGCTTTACTATCCATACAAGCACCGATGCCGAATAGAGAATGGTGCACTCTCGAATATTTATTTTTGTAAAACAAAAAAGTAGGATGTGCTAAATAACAAAACACAGCAGTGCTTGAATAATGAGTAGCACTGAAAAATGTTAACTTTTAAAAAATTTCAATGCTATCTACATCTATAACATCGATGCCCTTTTGTAGTAAAATGCTTCGGTGCATATCTAGAAGGAGCAGTGCTATAATTTTTTAATTTCAAAAAATGTGGTGCTATATTCCAACAAAGCACATGTGTTGTTAATGTATTAAAACACCCCAAGGTGTCTTCTAAAGAGCATTGTTAGGTGGTTTTTAATTTAAAAAAGAAAACGTGGTGCTAACAAAGCACAGGTGCGGTACCTATATTAGAACGCCCGAGGGCATCTTAACAAAATAACTATTATAGGTTTTTAAATTTTAAAAAACATGATGCTCTTAGATACCTAATGCACCGGTGCGGCAGTTATAGTAACACACTGGAGGAGGATTAAATAATAAAAAAAAACCTCTCAGCCGTAAATTCTATTTTTTCCATCCACAATGTTGTAGTCTCGAGAGCTCTGAAGCACCAATGCCACTATTGCCTCACGTAAGCGCCTTGAATTTGCTGATTCTTTTAATTACCATATTTCTATACCATGCTCGGTGCGTGGCTTTCTAATTTTCTAAAATGATGGTGGAATTTGTTTTTGTCAATTATGTGTCAACAATGCCTCCATGACAGGTAAATTTCTAGGTAATGTTTATGTTTCTCATTAATTTAATTTTTTAGTGGGTTAGAAATGCAAATTAACTTAAACAATATATTGTTTTGAAAATAAATCCTTCGTAGTGTGTTTGATATGTTTGACACACTTCGATAACGGTGTATTTTATAAATTTAGAGGGTGCACCATAGTTCAGTGGGAGAACATTGTGCACCATTACTGTTGTGGTGGGTTTCATAAATGAAAGTGCATTGGAAAGCTATAAATTGCACATTATTGCATACATTTTTAGGTTACGCTCAATGCGTTTATATTTTCCCAATGCGCCACAAAAATAATATAAAAAAATATAGTTCGTTGTGTTTGATAACCTGAACATTATGTTCTATTGTGATAAGGTTATACGTGCTAACTCGTGCATGAGTGAGATGCACCACAATGAAAATTTAAATATGTGAACCAACAATGGTGTGTCATACATATGTGCGCACAGATGTCAGTGCGGTTGTGTTTGATAGTGCACCAGAGATGATGCATTACTAATTTTTAGGCGCAACAAAGCTTTTTGTTTTTTTATTGAAAGTTATGTTTCCATATTTATAAATACATTTTCCATTTAACAAAAAAAAATATTTTATTTCTGAGGCTGATGTTTTTTATATGTCAATCATGTAGCAGAGACGTCAGCAGTGGGAGTAGGAGTAAATGGAAGACCAATACAATATGGTCCGACTATGGTAGGCCAAAGAGAGGGAGAGGGACTTATACCCTTTCCCTATTAGCGTAATGACCCAAGCGCTCTTAAGGAATATAGGCATCCTCAAGTACTATGAGTAGGCTACATCCATAAAAGCACACTTTGTGTTGTTGGTACATTTGATCCACCAGTGGTGTGTCGAAGAGCAGCATTTCCATGGCATTCTTGAGGCATGGTATAGGTGCTCTGAGGAGGAAATATACTTTATCACTAGCTTATCCAGGAGAGGGGAGGATTTCCCCTAGTTCCCTTATATCCCCCATGGGGTTGTAACAAAGACTCAACTTGCCTACTCTCTAAGATATATTGGGCCTCATGTAGTCCATTGTTCAGGCTCATGGTGGACAACTACATATTTCTTCTGTTGCTACACAGGAGGTTAGGTCCCTCTCATTATTAGTTGCCACCATTGCACACTTTAGGAGTGATCAGAAGGAGATTAGTTTCCCTATTTCGTATTATGTCTATTCTTTGATTAAGGCATCGCAATGTATCAAATGGTCAACCATTTTTTTAAGGTAGGTTGTATGTCTTTAGATAGATTTTGTGTGATGATAAATGGGAGGGCAAGCTTATGTTTCCCTTTAGATATTTTTTGTTTATTTTTTGAGAGGTTTCTATGGACGAGGCCTACATTTGAACATCACCTTCCTAGGAATAAGATTGAGTCTTAGATGTGTTTGTGGGGCCAAATGATACCTAAGAGGGGCATGTCACAGTATCTGACCAGGATTTCTGCCTAGCCACTAGCGCTACTAGTGAGTGTGTTTTACCATTCATTTATCTTGTTGTCATTTCCATATGAGGGGATTGATTGGAACGGTGTCCAAAAATCCTCTTCACACCTATTAAGCCTCCAAATGATATAGGTAATATTAATGAAATTATATAATTATTGTTATGTACTATATATTTTGTAGAAATTGGCACATTCCACAGGGACATGCACACTCCCCCACCGGATGGAGGAGATGAGGACATGAGCGAGGCCCAATAGGGTGAAGCACATCCTTATTGGGGCATGGCGTTCTGGCCCACAGGGCTGGTATGAGATTTGGATGGACTACTACGACAGTTTGGCCAATGTTTTGTTTGAGGATGGAGTTCTCTCTATGAGCGCTCGAGACATCTGCGCAAATCCTAGGTTCATTGATCTCTACAGGGTTTGTGAACATGAGATGAGATCTCTTATGTATTATATTGTTAGATCCATTAGCCAACTAAAATTGATGAGGGATGTAGGGCATGCAATGACATATATGTCAGATGAAGGTGGTGATCATGATGATGAGAGTGGTGATCATGATGGTGGTGATTATAATTCTCTTAGTAGTACTACCACATCGGAACATGGTTAGGGTGTAAGTGATCCTTTTGGTAGTATACCTCCTCCTTAATCACCTAATTATCAGATGCTAGAGCTAGAGGATGTGCCTTATGTTTCTCCTGACATAAGCTAACCAGCCACCTACTCCTCCACCTCAGAGTTCGATAAACGTTGACACAATAGTTAACGATCCATCATCTTCTACTACATACCAAGTTTGCACTACTACATCTATTATATCACATATTTCATTGCAGTTATTTGAATTGCTATAGTTATTTTACTTGTTTATATATATATACGGTGCATTTTTTTTGTTCTTGTTTATGTACTTAATTTATATGTTGGTGTTGATGTGTATATTGTTAGGTCATGTTAGATATGTGCTTGCAAATAAATGTGTATGTGATAGTAATTATTTGACATGAGATGTATATTAATTTGAGGATGTATGTGGGGACGATGTTAAATTACAATATTTTAGTTTTGTTAGATGTAATCACCATGATGATGCCTTGTTAGAATATTAGATCTGTGTGCTAGCTAATGACGTTTATATGTGTTAGAGGTTTATATACTTAGAGGATTGTAGTGAATTTGGATGTATATCATAGATGATGTTTATTTTTGTTATATGGTCATTATCATTACGTTTATTTTTATGAAATAATATTTATTATAGATTATGTATTAGCAAATTTATATCAAACATTTATGTATGAAATTGCATGCAAAACGACTTACATTAACAAGAATGCAAAGATATTTTTATAAATTATAAAGTTTAGTATGGTTAAAACTACGATTGTAAAATTATGATAAATATTTTTATATTTCTTAAATAGATCATTCATATTCATTCTAAATTAATTAGTAAAATACTTCAATAATCATAAGAAAAATAATTAAAGGTAAAATAATTTAGTTAGTTCTTAATAAAACCAACATGTGTAACTCAATCAATTTTTAATATAAAATAATATTAATAATAAATTATTCAAAAATTTAATTTAGCCAATTCAATATTGGTTTATAAAATTAAAATTGTTGTTAAATTTAAAAAGTTAAGCCATAAATCTTTATAATTAATTTATATTTAGTATAACATAAAAAATTCTATTTTTGTCAAATTTAATTTATTACTGAAGTTATGAGATTTTCAAGCAATCTAAATTTAATATTCATAGAAACTCTTACCAATTTAAATTAGAAATCTCTCTCTCTAAATATGAGAATCAAGAAATGTAAAATAAGACTTGTGAAGTTACTTGTAGTTGTGGATTTGATCTATTGGAAGTTTCCCCTTAAAGAGGCAACTGAACTTTTTTATAGTAATAAAGATATTATATCATTTAGGTGATAGTTGGTTTCTTTATTCGCTATTGTATTGGTTTAAATTTAACTCTTTTTTAATAATAAATATAAGTTAAATAAATAGAAAAATCAATACTATATTAGATTTAAGCTTTGACACTTAATAAATTTGATTATTTGTAATGAACAACTCAAGAAATATTTATTTTTATTTTTATTTATTTATTATTTTTTTTCTTCTTTTTCAGATTATATATCACAAGATAGTCACTAAAATTCATGTTTTCACATTTCTCCTAGCTAATATTACATCATGCTCATAATGATAAAGCCATGTTTGCTTTGAATAATTTACTTATAAGTACATAAAAATATATATTTGTTTTACATAATCTAAATAGGAAAGAAAAATGCATCACCAAGTCTATTTGAAAGTCAAACTAATGCCTCTTACTCGCCATCACATTATTTATCATTTGATTATTAGCCATAAAATATTTATTAATTCAACTTATTTAAAGTACCATTGAAAATAAAATTCATGCCGAGATTTTAGACATACCTCTTTTTCTAGATATTCTCCTCTATATTGAAGCTAAGCATCCTGACATGCATGATATGATATGTACTCAATAGACAACATTTTCAATAATTTTTTTTTCCTTAGGCAGTTATCTGACAAGACATTATCACTCGAAATAACTTTATCTTTGAATAACCTACAATTGATGGGGAATATAATTGTACAATGTCAATATTTCATGTTCGTAAAATCAACCATTTCTAATATTGATCGTATGACAAGATTTAAGAAAATATAAGGGACTTGATCATTCATATGGGTGAATTACCTCAATATTTCCAATAATATGCATTCGGCATGCGAAACATTCCTTTCAAGTTTTGCAACAACATCGTTGTCCCAAGCAGAGTAGAATTTGACTTGCCGACACATCCAAAGGGAGGGGTGGTGGAAGCATATTTCAAAATTTCAAATAATGTATTAGTGATACGAGCATCATCCCCTAACTCATTATTTTGGAATGTGTTAAACAACATTTCCTCCATTGTAGTCATATGCGATAAGTAATCATCCATAACAAACTCTATTTGATTGCCTCCATTGTCCACTTGTTATGAAGAACTACTATTGTTGTAGTCATTCTTAATTGGTGAATCCAGATGTCGTGGGAATTGAATAGGTGGTTGATTCAACCATTATTGTATGCTTCCTCTCCGAGTCTTGCTCTTAATGCAACCATCTCTTGAGTTGACGTTGTAGTGGGGTGCACTGGAAGATGGTAGGTGGGTCACTCATCATCATCAGAATCATAATTTCAAAAAATATTGAACATCATTAATACAATATGAATGATATTAGTAGGCATGGCAATGCAATTAGTTTGTTGAAATTACATTATATGGAACAATTATTACCATCATTGATCTAGGATTGTGAATGAAAGATGCCATGTTCTAATTGGTAGGTTAAAGAGGTTGTCCATTTTCATCTACCAACTACTTGCAATATAATGCTCTTGATAAGAGCTTCCAACATTTTTGAAATGGAGGAATATTTTTTGTATCTGAACTCGATTTTGAATCAGGATCCTGCAACTTTGGATGCCTTTTTATTGAAATTAGCATGGATTAAAAAAAAAATAAACCAATAAGATAATTGAAATATAAATAAAAACCGAACTTACTAGAGATGGAAAGGGAAAAATCCAAGAATGACTTGATCACCATATTTCGAGAACCATATAATCACAATATGAATTTCAATATAACTTTCAAACCAATTTTTAAGAATAAGAAGGATTTAAGCAAAAAATGTATATTATGAACTACTGTAATTCATGTGGATATATCATAAAGGATAATTTGAGATTGATATGCCATTTTATGTGAAAATAATTTTTAAATAAATTTTAATCCCTATTGGTGCATTCATTAGAAAAAATCGCACGGATGTGTTTAAATCATAACAACACTAGGGTGTTTAAATAATACTCGTAAAAAATTTTGACATTCTAGAAAATATAAAATATGTTATCATATTAGTGCTCTTGTACAAAAATACACCGTTGAGTTTAAAAAAATATTACTGGTACGCAAATGTTTCCAGAGTTTTAAAAATAAAAATGAAGTGTTAAAATATCGATGCATTTAAATACAAACTACACCATTGCCTTAAAACAATTAATCTCACCATTTCAGGATTTCAAAAAAATTGTATAGTGTTGGTGCGTTCAAAATGTTTTGCGCCCCGACAATGTCGGTATGATTTTCTTGTAAACACACTTGTGCTATTTACTATCAAACACACCAATGTGAGGATAAAGTGAAAATTTTACTATCTTTTTCTTCTTCTTTTTTAAATTAAAAAATGAACGAACAAATATTTTTTGAAATTTAATTTCCTAAGGTCTTTTAAAATTATTCATTATTTTATTATTTTTCCCAAAATTTCAAGGGAGTGATTTGAAAGGGAGACATACGAAGAGCACTATGCAACAACAAAATACGTTGTAGCAACAAAAGTATTCAGAAAATTAGAAGACGAAATGTATGGTGATTCACTCAAAATCTTGCATAGTAAAAATTTTAAATTTTATCATTTATTTTTCTAATAAATTTTTTTACAATTTCTGTTGGTATTTAATTAAGATAACGCCATTAGCAAAAGAAACATACTAGGAGTATTATGGAGAAGCAAAATATTTTGGAACTGCAGAAAGATAAAGATTTGAAAGGTATGGTGCTTCACTCAAAACCCTGGATAGCAAAAATTTTTAATTTGACTATTAATTTTTTTTTACAACTTCTGTTAGATTTATTCACAGTTCAGAGATAAAAATTAGAAACATTGTTTGATAAAATAATTAATATTGATTTTACTATATTTTTTTTATGAAATCTATTCTTATTTAAATTTAATTAAAATTTAAAAAAAAATCAATACTTACCTTTAACCATTGCTTCTTCATACTTACGTGACTGCGAAATTTCACCTTAGAATTTAACTCCATCTATCACTTCAAAATTAAGTTTTTTCATTTTAGGCATTTTAGATTTAATCAATTTATGTACTTGCTATATATAAGACATGTAAAGTAGGGGGTCACTTATTAAATCAGATCCAAACCCTATCAGTCTTGTCCGTTTTAAAAAAAATGGATATATGTTCCATGGTGTGCCTCATGTAATATAATGCACCGAAAAGCCCTATCTAATACAACACACCAGTATATAATAACACTGTCGGTTTTGTCCAATATATTCATTATTTTACCCAGTGTAATATAACACATCAACATGCCTCTAGAAAATAGCATTGTTAAGTCATTGCAGTGTATTTATCATTACAAATCACATCTTCATAATTTAAAATTATTTTAAAAAGTTAATTTTCACTCATGGTGCTGAACAATTAATTGCTTCGTGCATTTAATGGGATATACACACGGCTACTAGAGCTCTTTTTGACTGAAAATTATTTAATATAATATATATTTAATGGCTTCTGTATTGAATGGTACGAGTTGTATATTGAAAAAAAATGTCCAAGCATATTTCAAGTAATAAAATATTGACCGGCATAATAATAGGACATCGAAAAGAGCATAGAATGCAAGTTCTTTGTAAGTTCTTTACAAAATTAATATGTTTGAACTATATGTAAGCTTAAATAATATGTATTGGTTAGTGTGTGTCAGGGAGAGCCATAAAATGAAGAAGTTCGATAAGATTATTTCTAATCTAAATGCATAAGAGCATAAAAATATGACAGAAAAATTGCAGAAGGATGAATCAGGGGAATGAAAAAATATTATTCAATATGAGCTTTTTTATTTTTTTTCATTAATAATACACTTAAGAATATTAGATAACATGTCTCAAGAATCTATTAATTGATATATGTTTAACATTCTACGGGGAAAAACAAGGAAGGAAAATATCAATGTCGTTTTAAGAAAAAAAATGTAGAACATGTAAATGAACATGAATTGGTTCTTAGCCCATCTAGAGTGGTGCTATAGGCTAATACAATGGGAGGATTCTTTTACAAAACTATGATTGATCTAGTGGAATTAATGTATAGACGTATTTTCCACTTACAATTACAAAAATTAATCCAATGATTATAAGAACCAAATTTTATATAAACTATAGGAAGCAGTTCCAAAACAATAGTCAATGAGATATGTTAGACTTGCAATAGAAAAAACATACAACAACAAAAAAAATTATTCAAAAGATAATATTCGTAATTAAAATGAATTTCTAGAATAATGTATGTATTATTACAAACCATTCATTTATTAATATCAATTTCATTATATTTAGTTTTCATAAACAATAGAAAAATAGTTTATTGCTTTTTTCGGGAAGATTATGAAAATCTCAAATGATCAACAAGCTTGTATGCGAAACATACCAGTAGCAATGTCCAAAAAGGTGTACAAGGAAATGGTCAAAGAAATGGATATAATTTCATCACGTGAGGAGCCATATCGACAACAAAGTGCTTCAAATGTATGTAATCATGATTGACTTTGTACATATAAAAAACTAATTTAGCGTTAAATATTAATTTTCAAGTATTTTTTTGCAAAAAAACCTAAATGGATCTCATTCAGCACATAAAACATGACGACAAGGAAAAAAAGGTTGACAGCCAAACTTGTGAGTAATTGTAAATATTTTCTTATAACACCTCAAAGTTTCATTTTTGTATATTTTAATTTATTTTACAACAACCATCCTTCAATATCTTCAAACAAGTGTTAATATACAAAGAAAACACATCGGAAGAAATGATTGACAATGTGTTAAATATGGGTTATGAATATATGTTAGCATATCAAAAATTAATTGTAGAATTTGTAAGTATCTATGTTTTTATACTTGTCTGAGTTTATAATTAATAGAACAAAAAAATTCATTTATATTAAATTTATGATTTATAATAAGGTTTAAAACATGAAAGAAACAATGTATGGAGCTATGCATGTAGAAGACTTGTTGCAACAAGGCATGAGACTTTGTTTCGAAATCATGTGGACAATTTATGAGTCACTTCTTGTTATGGTACGTTACTACTCGATTTACATTGATCTATATTATTTATTTCAATTTTTATTATTCTCACGACTGTAGATACACTCATTACACTTTATTTTCATGTTTGCAGATAGAACGAGATCAAGAAGAAGAAAAAAATCGATGCAATCAACAAAACATTTCTTCAAATAACTCAAGTTATGGAAGTAGCTTGAGCACTCAAAATAGTTCCAACAAAGAATGATGATTTATTTGAATATAATGTGACCTGTTGTATATTTTGAAATAATTGTTTGTGAAAACCAGAAATTTTGTTTAATGTAATGAACACAATGTGCCAATTGAAAGACAAAGAGTTGCTAATAACAATCTCATTTTGTATGACAAAGAATTTCTTATTGATATAAAGTAAAATATATTTTAATTTAATCTATTGTGTTATCCAATGTCGCTATGAAATGTTATATCACTGATTAAATATATGGATGATTAAATATTATAATGAAGAGATGTGAATCTGATAATATAACAAATTAATCCAAACATCATATAAAAATGCACTAATTAAATTTTGATTTATATAAATACTTTTATAAGATATATGTTTATTTTCCGTTGAATAAACATGTAAATGTTCCCAAAAAAGAGAAAATCTCATACAAAAAGTCGATGCATCCATAACAGAAAAATACATCGGTGTGTTGTGTTATATAAAAGCACTGTGATGAGTTTTTTTCATGATCAATGCCTTTTTTGAGAATGATAGCACTGGGGTGTTTAGTTCTTCAAGCACCAGTATTGTTTGCAATTAACGCTTCGATGCATTGTAATTTTTAAAGCATCAATGCTTTTATAGAACTAACACCTTGATCCTACAAAATATTATTTCGAACCCTAATACATTATTAAAATTAACAAGACCATTCATTTTATATCCCTAATGCACTGGTGCGTTTATACAAATAATATGCATTGGCGCTACAAATTTAAAAAAAAGCATCGAGACTGCAAATATTTTTTACGTGCCCGAGTGTTGTTCCTTAAAAGAATGCGCCAGAGTGTTTTCTGATATATAAGCACCAGGATATACATTTCAGGCAGTTGTGTTCTTTGCATTCAACACTTCAGTGATTTTAGTTATGTATGCAATCTAGTGATTTTATGTATATAATGCACAAGTGCTACTTGTTCCATGAAGTGAACTGCAAAAAAAAAACATCAACTAAAACCTTCGACGTCTTCAATTTTTTCATTTGTGATAAAGTTTCGTTATAATCTCCGCTAAAACATCCGCTATCACCACTGATTAAATACATGGATGATTAAATATTACACCATTGATTAAATATTATAATGAAGAGACGAAAATATGATAATATAACAAATTAATCCAAACATCATATACAAATGCACTAATCAAAGTTTAATTTATATGAATATTGTTATAGGATATATGTAGATTTTTTTATGAATAATGGATTTAAAAAATTACAATAATTGCACTGTCACAAGTCGATGTTTCCAAAAAAGAGAATTTCATACAAAAATCGGGTGTGCTCATAACACAAAAAGCATTGATGCATTATGTTATATAAAAACACCGTGATGACATCTTTTTGCATGACCGATGTTTTTTCCAAAAACGTTAGCGCCGAAGCATTTTGTTCTTCAAGCAATGGTATTGTTTGTAATTGAAGCCCATATGCACCATAATTCTTAACACACTAGTGCTTTCATAGAAATAACACCACAGTCCTACAAAATATTATTTTTGGCCCTAGTGCACTATTACAATTAACAACACCGATCATTTTATACCATTAACGCATTGATGCGTTTAAAAAAACAATATTCATCAACATTGTACTTTAACAAAACCATTAGTATTGCAATTAGTTTTTCTGTGCCCCAATGTCATTCTTTAAACGAATGCACTAGAGAATTTTTTGATATATAAGCATCAGGGCATTATACATTTTGGGCACGAGTGTTCTTGGTATCTAATGCCTCAATGCGTTTAGTTATCTATGTGGTCTCGTATATATATATAATGCACTAGTGCTACTTGTTCCATGAAGTGCACAACCAAAAAAACATTTAGTAAAACTATTTTCAATTGTCAAAATTTTTCATTTGTAATAAAACAATCTATTGTCACAGAGTATTTTTTTTAACAATTTTATAACACTGAAAACCTCCATTATAATCTCCACTAAAAAATTTATCATAATAAATAAATAATATCGGAGATTAAAATTACTTAAAAGATTCATGACTAAATAGTAGAGAAATTTGAGAACTAAAAATCTAAATTGAACACAATTGTTATCATCATAATGTTTATTTAATATAATTTTTTGATTTAAAGTTCCTTGCACAACTAATAATAATAAAGCCTAATCTAACCCCCTTAAATTTTAATTTTGGTAAAATCTTGCAATTTTTTTTTGAAAAACTAGTTGAGCGCTAACACCTTCAAGATTTTTAGTGGCCATGGACTTCTAGCAGTGCAGGCAAAATTAGCGCACCGAAGTGAACAACGTGATAATAATAATTGTTGTCCATGTAGTTTGTTTCATGATTGACTATTAGAACCAACCATTGGTATTAGAGGCCACGACTGCAACCAACCATTGGTATTAGAGCCACGACTGCCAGAGATGGAAGTATGTACATGGCTACAAATTCGATTGAATAACATTGAGTTTCTGCTTGTGAGATGGAATTGCTAGAGCCTTGGCTCTAGCGTTGCGTATGTTGAATAGGACTATAATGGCAATGGTGGCATTTTACAATTAATACATTCGTTCCCTTTGTTGGGATTAAAGGAATAAATGGGATGTAGTTAGAAGTAAACTTAGAATTAAGAAATAAAGGGAAGAGGGTGGGATTAATCTTAGCTAATGAGATGAGGGGTCGAGTAATGGCGTATGGAGTTCATGTGATGCGAATCTATAAACACTATGATACGACTAGCCGTAGAGTGACAGGTTCATTTAGAGCTCAAATTTGTGTTATGTATTTACTAAGGCGAGAAAATTATTTTACTATTTAGGGTATTTAGGGTTATGTATTTGTTGTTCATATGAATTAATATATTTTAATGTAAAGTAATTTGAAGGTTAAAAAAAAAAAAAGTGAGTTAGACATTTAAACTTTATATTTTTCAAAAATATTTTTAATATGAATTAATATTCACCCAAAAAAACTATTTTAATTAGGGCTAAATTCCTCAATGCACATGTTATGTAAAATATTTTATATATTGTTTAAAAAATAATGTATATAGCATATAAAGCTATTGAAAAAAATAAATTTTATGGTTAGAACGTTTAAAGTGGTCTTATTATCTTACACTTAATTTTTTTTAAAATATATGTTTTTTGGTAAAGAGGCAACAAGGGTTTTTTTCACTTACAAGTTCAAGTTATGTAATCTATGTAACATTCAAAAATATAATGAAAATTTATAGATATTTTTTTGCATTCTAAAATAAATTTTCACCTTAAAAAATTTAATATTCATGTTACATGAGCTCTTAGATAAATTTATACTAGTTATAATGAAATGTTGCATATCATCAGACATTATGTCACTCTAGAAGTTGTTTGGAGATTGATTTCTCCAGCTGGAATGACTCATGCATCTTTTATTAGGAAAGAGTTGATTCAAAATATTGAAATCAGCGTGCCAAAAGATAAAATTGCACACAACAATATATTCTCTATTATTAATGAATGAGGAAATTACACACATATTTATACAATCAATAGTCTCAAGATAAGAATTCTATCTTGGACGTACACTAGTGTGGTTGAGAGATTCTCTCAACAACACACTAAACTAGGAGAAATTAAATTCCTGTTATGTAGGAACAAACTCCTCAAATGGAGAATTACAACCATAGACAAGTAGGAATTAATTATTTCTAACTCCCCCCCTAATGACTACTTGTCATGATAGTCAAATCCACCACCATCAGGCGAATTGCATGTACAGAACTTCCAAAAAACAAAGAGAGATCAATGCCTTTCTAAGCCAAATATTCATGTCCAAATAACAATCGCAAACAGTTGCGCTGATTGCGCCTTTCGACGCAACTATCACATAGAAAAGTGCACCAACCCTCTTATGCTCAAACACACCAATATCTGAGACCATGAGTCAGGTGTTAACTGCAGTCCACCTGCTCCTACGAGCACAAAGTTGCCGTGTACACGTTAGCCACTCAGGGAATATGCAACCACCGGGCAAGTCCGATCTACCACCACAGGGCAAATCCGACAACTTCAATATGCCACCACCGGGCAAGTCCGATTTACCACCACCGGGCAAATCCGCCAACTTCAATATGCCACCACTGGGCAAGTCCGATTTACCACCACCGGGCAAATCTGCCAACTTCAATATGCCACCACTGGGAAAATCCTGTAGCCACTAAGACTCAATAGATGGTTTCTGGCTCACCACCAACCATCACATTACAGTGACAAAAGATGGTTTCAGGCTAACCATAAACCATTACAAAGTGGTTTTAAGATCACCACGAACTTTCAAATGCCTTTACAAGGCTTACATTCCATACTTCAACATTTGGAATTTCTGGGTACATACAATGACTATTACAACATGCTAGGGAGTCTATTTCACAAACCACACTACCTCAAACAAACATCTATTTTGTTGTCCACCATAAACATTGTTGCTGCTCCTTTACCTCCTCTATGAGAGGTCCACTGGTAAAGAAACCAGAACATAGGCACTCACAGCCCCACGAAGAGAACACAGTTTTCCCTTCAAGAACAGTTTTCAAGCATACTGCCTTATGCTTGCTAACAATCTGCAATAGGTTCTCGATCATCCTCCAATCTCTGATGTAGCTCCAATTGATGTTGTTTTCACTGTCATGTGTTCATCATTCCCTGCAAATTTGCTTATTGTTGGAATGACTAGTTCCAACACACATTCAGAATTGTGACAATAGTTGGTCAGACCAAAGTCACTTCAATAATAACATAAAATACCATGATATGAAATACTTATTATGAAAATCAGTAGAATTTACTTCATGGCCAAATAGTAAGAGTAGAAACCAGGTCGCCCTTGCTGGAGGACAAACCGAGAGAAACAAGATGGGGTGCCACACCCCCAATCACCCAAAACTGCTCATTTCTCCACCAATCATCAATACCAACCCCACTCCATCGCATCTCCAAAACACCAGTTGTAATGATACACACCACAAACTAGCGTAATTGCTAATCTCTGGAATTATAAATTTTCCAGTGAGCAAACATACAGCAGGAAAGGTACAATAAGCTAACAAAGGTAAGGATGTCAATGGATACATAGTTGCGTTTATATAAGACAGTCTTTCCAGCCATTTCAACCCGCCTCCGTATCCATACCAAATGGGGCAATGCTTCCTCAGGAAAATTTCTACTGATCCAAGAGTCGTTTTCAGACGGGTCCTTTGCTTCTCCACTTCCAAATTTGGAGCAACTGGATGCTCGTCCGTGTTCTCCAGACGCAAAATTGAAAGAGTATGTTCTCTTGAATTAAAATTTCGCTGGGAAAGGGGATCTTTGTAAGAGCAATTGACAGAGATCAAATTCATAGGGATTGAAGTAGAAGTATCGGCCGACACCTTGAGTTCTACAAGTACATCTCTCTCTTCTTCGACGTAGAGATCACTGAGATTTACCATCCCTAGGCTTCCGTCCTCAGCAACGCAGGTTTTGTAGCTTCCAGCATTGATGCTTTTCAGCTTCGTTTGTGCACAAGCTCTAATCGTTACACTGATGTCCTGCACAATGACACTGAGCAGGCCGCCGATGCACTGAGCGAAGGAGTCTTGCACGAGGCCTTCGGTCTGTATGAACGAAAAAGGTGCCCCCCGTGTCTTTAGAAATTCCGTGCATCGTGGTAGCATCATGGTCAACTCCGAAGCCGAAGGTATGGATGGGAATTCGAAGGTGGCCATGACGCATGCTTTGTCTGGCCAACCTGCGAGAATTGTTATTGGAATGGGAAGTGTCCTGGCCATCGGAGAGCAACATGATACTCGCCACGGGGTTCCGTTGGCGACGCTCTTCAAGCACCTTCGCGCCTTTTCTCAAACCCTCAGCGATGTGCGTACCGCCTGAGTAGAGCAGCTGCTCGACGATGAGTTTCGCTTCAGCCTTAGTTTGAGACCTTAAAACAAATTAAATGATACTGTTAAAGAAACATCATTACAAGATGACTTAAATTTTATAGGTCAAAATCCACAATTCAAATCGCGAACCCTAGCACATGATTTTTGCGAGACTCTGAGACGTTCACCGAGCACAGATCGAACTCGAACTGGAACTCGTGGTAAATCAAAGCTCATGCAGTGAATCGAGCTGTTTGCCTATCAACTAGTAGGTTACGCAGGAGCAAGGCACTTTACTCTGTCAGCCTCCTCTGAGTAACAACACGCCAGTCCAATCAATGGCTGCCTCCATGATTTTCACGATGGCACCCACGGCAGCGCCGAGGAACCAGAGTCCTGTTGCAACCTTTGTTCCCATATACAGTTAGGCCTTGGTTGACCCGGTTCCATCTAAATCAAACTCTTTTCCAAGAGATTCCATGACAAGCTGTTGTAGATAGCGGCTAAATAAAAGCAGACTATCTTTATAAGGAAGAACAACCATATCCTTGAAACCTTTACCATCAGAGGCCCAATACCAGCATAGTGCCAACAAGGTTGCAGGATTGGTTTTAACCACAGGAATCCTTGTCGCTTCATCCATAATAGATGCACCGGTAAGCATTTCCCTGATATCAATACCCTGAAGAGCTGCTGGAAGCAGTCCAATAGCTGACATTTTAGATGTTCGACCTCCAACCCAATCAAACATTGGAAATCTTGCCACCCATTCTTCTATCTTAGCAGTGTTGTCCAGTAATGAATTCCCCTGAGTAATGGCCACACCCTGCTTGGAAAAATCAAGGCCTGCTTCACGGAAGGCTTTCTGCACTTCCAACAATTTATTTCTAGTTTCTGGATTGCCTCCACTCTTTGAGATAACAATCACAAGGGTTGAAGCAAGTTATGGTCCAAGCTGCGCAATTTGGTGATCAATGCCTGCAGGTTTCAATCGACAGCAGATCCACGCAATGGTTAAACTGCACCTCCTCCTTCACGGTGAAGTGCTCCAACAAAGAGGGGGTCGACCTTCAATCCATCAGAACCCGACAGATCCACCTTGTTGCGACCTCGTCCACGTGTACAAGAGACAACGCCTCCATAGTCGATCAACAAAGGTTCGATCTACTCCCGTTTCTGTGGCAGCAATTGCATTCCTGCTGATGGAAATTATTCCTCCTGCCATCATATCCAGTCTTCCATAGATCGGATTACGGCAGTAGCGTTCTTAACACGATTTCAATCAGTCGCTCAACCACTCTAACAGACCATAAAAAAATGGATGGACAAACAACATGTACTAAACTCTTTATTTTCCCTCAGCCCAGGGGGGCCGGGCCCTCACAGGCTCTGATACTAAGATAAAATTGCACACAACAATATATTCTCTATTATTAATGAATGAGGAAATTACACACATATTTATACAATCAATAGTCTCAAGATAGGAATTCTATCTTGGAAGTACACTAGTGTGGTTGAGAGATTTTCTCAACCACACACTAAACTAGGAGAAACTAAATTCCTATTATGTAGGAACAAACTCCTGAAATGGAGAATTACAACCATAGACAAGTAGGAATTAATTATTTCTAACTCCAAAATCTTTCTTGTTGCATTACTTACCTGAGATAGCTGAAGGAAGTTGCATACATGACGAAGCAAGTTAGATAGTTTTGTATGGATCTCCTTCACGTTGTTGTTCATCAAAAAATATTGTATTTCAACACAAGTATGGGTTGAGTTTGTTACAAAGTGCTCAATTGCAGTAAGTGCCCAAGTTAGAAATACCTGACTTGAATGCACCTATGTTTAATATAGAAAATGAAGAAATTTTGAATGAGGAGAGTATGAGTATTGGAGAAATTACAAACATAAAATGCTTTTGATGCAGCAAGTTAGGTTTTGTGAGCTACTACGGAATTTTTGGAGGGCCAAAACCTTTTCTGTTTTAAAACTCTTGTCAACTTCACCTCTCTTTTTTAATTTAGAAAGTGGAAAGATAATGATAAATGTAGCGTGAATATCTCCAAATTGTTTAATGATTTAGTTTTTAATATAGTATATTTATATAACTGTAAAGAAATAAATTAAAAGTTTCATTAACATTTTTCTATTCATTATAAATCAATATTAAGCCATTATGTGTTAATCAACCTCTTAAAAGTTGAACATGATTTTTTTTCCATTTAGACAGGCCAATATTTATAATTGGCTCTCAAATACGTTTTATATACCCACACTGAAAATTATTCTCGTATAATTGATACATTGCAAACAATGTGCAATGAGTTGGTCGAAACAATGTAATACACGGTGTATAAAAATGCAATTACGTAAAGCTTGAGTAGAAATTTCTTGCATGTTATAAAACGTATATACTCCTTTATAGACAGAGAAAATAAATAAATGGAATACACGGTGTATATAAAAATGCAATTACGGAACGCTTGGGTAGAAATTTGTTGCAAGAGTTAAAACATATATAATCCTTTATAGACAGAAAAGTTTTATTTCTGAGCAATTTATTAAAGTTGAAAATATTATGGTTCTAAACATGTCAATGATGTATATTTTTTTTTTTTAACACATGGTGAATCGGTAACTATCAAGCTTGATCCAGGGGAGACCCGGGATCAAACCTCATAGCTGCCACTATAACACTAAGAGTATAACCAACCACCTGTAGATCGGGTATACTAAGATCCTATGATTTTAGCAAGAGCAGACTCAGACGAGTGGGGAGTCCGCCCCTCTAGCCGCCACCATAACAGGTCACTGTACTCCGTGAGATTTGAACCGAGGTCTCCTGGGCTTCGCCCGAGGAGACCCACTATTAAACCGCACATCAATGTACCAATGATATATATTTTATTATGCAAGCTTTTGGGCCAAGTGGTTGTGCGAAGTAATGTAGATTTTTATTTTCAAAAGCACACCTCATGTTGTTTTATAAAGAAAATATAAGCAATTAATATGATATGGGATTTTTTTTAAGTAATAATCTGTATTGTATTTTTCATTACGGATTTACAAACTTTATAAAGAAATGCATACTATTCGATTAATTACTCATATATAAAAAAAAAAGTAGGGCCATGTATTCAGTGGAATCATTTCAAAGGCTACACACATGTTCATTATAAGGAAAGTAATAAATATAATCTTAAACAATTTATATAAATGTTCTTTTATTTATACACTTTTTAATGTTAAATGTAAGGCTGTTAAAAAATTCACATAAAAACTCATTCAAGGATGCATTTCAAGGCTGTCACTCTAGTCGATCAGATCCAAAATATTCTAAGATCTTATAGAAAATAGACAAGGTATCAATTATTGATGTAAAAGTTTCAAAAAGGAAAATAGTATGTTGTTAATCTACAAATTAAAGAATTAATATCTAGTGGTAATGGATTATGGTTGAAATCTAAAGAATTATATCAGTGGGCGTTTTTTTTGACACCAAATTGTGATCTCTACTTATGCTGAAAGGGTTTCTTCATAGTTCAATTTGATACTGCCAAAAGTGAGAAAAAATATAATTAGCAAATATCCCTCTTCCCATAAAACCCCGGGATATTGAAAATACTATGTGTAAATTCAAAAAAATGGACTTGAACAAAACATCAAATGGTACTTGATCGTATTACACATGAACATTTTCATTAGACTTTAGTTTTAGATGATGAGAATATGATATTTAGATGTTGAACTTGTTTTCAAACATGACATATTCAAAATACTTGCCATCAAAAAGGAAACAAAAAGCATGACTTTAAGCCAAAGGGTTGATAGTTTCTTGACAGTTTTGAAGAAGAAGAAATAGCCCATAGAAAAACCGCAAACATAGATGCTCAAACACAACCTGTAGGTAAGTAAATAGAGGAGTTTACTCATGTGCAAAAAGCACTTAATCATGAGAGCTCATAGCATCAGAGCAAGTAGAAGTAAAATCACCCCTGAAAAGGAATTGGGATATTAAAAGATCCCCTAATACAAAGAAAAACATAAAGAAATCAATTTTGTAATTTCTTAAATTATTATTTTATTAGGCATAAGCAGAAAAAACTCCCTAATGCCTACCAATATCTGCAAAGGGTAATTTTTAGTTTTTCCTATGAAAAAAGGGAAAGAAAATAATAATTATAATTAAACTAACTAGATTTCCTAAACAATTGGCTTAATAATTGCTTTAGTTTAAAAAAAATGGGTCAATTTCTTTGAAGGAAAGCTCCATGAAAGCATGTCCGGGCCTTGTTTTGCTTTTACAATATAGTTAAGTTTCATTAAGTTGCAATTTAGTTCAACTCCAGTACGTTATTGGAAATATAATAAAATAATGTAATTTTGCTTTTAGAATTTAGCAGAGGTTTCACAAAGATACGATTTAATTCGACTCCATTAACTTATTAGAAATATAATAGAAGAATGTTTTATTGGCAATTGCTTCTGTAAAATAGGAAAACCTACATAGAAGCTACATAGCATCTAGTCTTTCTTTACTTTTACAGTTTAATCAACTTAATTTCTCTTAAGTTATTGGAAACCGAATAGATCACACAATACATTGTTTATAAATAGTGAATAGATTGTTGATAAATAGGGAATATTTTGTTGATATACATGAATTTTCTTTCTCTAGCTCTGGTATCTCTGGATCCCGTAGTGAGGAAGTCAACTAAGGATCCTGTGGTGAGGAAGTCATAGTGGAGTTTACATAAATCTTTATATTCAAAGTTTGATTACAAATATCGCTAATCATCTTTTTATAACTGTGTGTATTCAAGCTATATAACTTTTAACACATCCAATTTTGTGTTTCGTAGAATTTCAGAGGAAAAGCTAGTTGCAGTTGATTCTTCTCTCTGTATTCATGCATATCTATTGCATACATAACATGAATTGGAGTAAAGAATGTAAACTGATTCATATCTATGTTTTTCAACGAAGAAATCTTAATAGATGGTTTGATTGGTAGTTGTATATCTAGATTTTTGACCATTAAACCTTAATAAGTGTTTTCATGGTTCAAAATAGAAGGCTTGCAAAAATAAATACCCCTCATTGTTTAAATGTTTATACCAAAGATAAACCTTTCATCATAGAGTAAAAACGAGCACTAATCTTGAAATGAAACCTGCATATACATATAAGACAAATGACGAGACTTATCAACTTGATTCATAATGTGTAATTACAACAGCGGTGTTTTCCACTGTGGGCTGGTGAAATGAATCTCGATATCAAACGTTAATTTTATCCGAGCAGAAAACTCAGACTTACAAATATGTATGTCAAAGGTGAATATGCGTGAAATTAAAACCAACCTAAGATAAAATCGAAACAAGAAAAAAAAATAGTTTGAAAACATTTTAAATCTGAAAAGAAAAATCCAACCTTATGCTCTGTAATCTGCGGACTGCCTATCCAAAGAAGGATTCCACATGGATAAAGATCTTTGGATTATAACAAAAAAGATTAATGACCATTATTATGATTTTTTCCATCGTTAATATAGGGACATATATCCCGGATCAAGAACAACAGATTAAGCTTCTTCATGGATTCTCCTGTTTTATTTTTGGCTATGTACATAGAAACACTTTTTTTTTTGCCAGTGTCTAGACGGTTATTCTCTTGGAAAGATTGGTTACTGAATATGCTGTGGTCTGATATATTCAGTTTTTATCATTTTGGGGCTTAGTAGTATCCTTTTTGAATGTTAGATGCTGTCAAAATGTATAGACAGTATTGTCTCCTTTTTTTTTTTTTTGCCCCTCCTGGGGAGCATTATTAAGTGTACACTTTTTTTTTTGCCAGTGTCTAGACGGTTATTCTCTTGGAAAGATTGGTTACTGAATATGCTGTGGTCTGATATATTCAGTTTTCATCATTTTGTGGCTTAGTGGTATCCTTTTTTAATGTTAGATGCTGTCAAAATGTATAGACAGTACTGTCTCTTTTTTTTTTTTTGCCCCTCCTAGGGAGCATTATTAAAATTTCTGTGACTTGTGAGATAATTAGGTTGACAAGGAATGAAGAGATTGACCAGGAACTAAGAGAATCATGTTATTAGAGAATAAAACTCTTCGAGAGAGCGGCAAAGAGAAGACACGTGTTTGCATCAGACTCTGGCTCTTTGAGAGAGCAGAAGTTAGGAACGAAGAGAATCATGTTATTAGAGAATAAGACTCTTCGAGAGAGCGGCAAAGAGAAGACACGTGTTTGCATCAGACTCAGGCTCTTTGAGAGAGCAGAAGTTTGAAGAAGGCTCTTGCTAAGAATAGGGAAAGCCAATTTTAAAAATCTAAATTGTGAAGAAGCTCGAGAAGCTAGCAATTTTTTTTTTAAACCTAACATAAATAAAAATTCTCCTCCAAATAATTACTTTTCACTTTTCATTCAAATTTTATACACAAATTTACTTTCCCTTTAACAAAAACACTTCACACACGCTTTCCTTTTTTAAAACTGATGCCATTTCATTTGATGATGAAATCTTTTAAACAGATTTCCATTTTTATAAAAAAAAATAAAATAAAGCTCTGTTTATTTTAAAAATAATTTGTTGGAAGTAATGCTTTTTCATGTGTTTTAGGTTGTTGTAAGTTGTCTTTGTGAGTCCTAGGCATTAATCTAGTAGTTGTTTTAGTGTGAGTTTTATTAACTATCTAGATTTGTGGTAGTGAGTGATCTATATACTATAAATGTGTAACCATTGAGCTCAATAAAATATACATTGTGTGATTTGTATTGTGTAAATTTTTCTTTCTCTTCATCTTTCAATTTCTATCATGATATCAAAGTTAGATCTGGCTTGAACCCTAATGGGAAGGCCAGGAAGATGTGAGAGAGCCTTGAGTGTTATTGTTTTGTACATAGATAAATTAATATTGGTGTGTGGTGTTGATTTATGTTGTGAGTTTTATTTCTCCATGTTTAGCTCTGTGTGAGAGTGTGGTTTCGTAGATCTGTATCTAATAAATAACCCACATTTCTCTCTCTATCTGAAGTCTTCAATCAGAGCTGAGCCACTTGTATCAGTCTGAATCCATCCCCGAGGGGTAGATTTGAAAAGTTTATAAGGGAGTCTGCTGAAGCACTATACGTGAGGCTTATGAAGAGACCAGATAATCTACAGACCATTGTGTGCTTATCAAGATCCATGTGCTCCATGCTCTATGAGGGTAGAAAACTAATGAAGGCCAATGCAGCTTCAGTTTTTTAAGTTGAAGTGTACAGTTGCGCAGATATGAGATTCATATGTAGTTGACAGGCTCGAGCCTTTGATAATATCCTTTGCCTCTTCTACCTAAATGGTGCTCTGTGGTTCTTTGAACGCATTGGTTCAATTTGTATCGAGGAGCTTTCACCCTAATTGAAGGTATAAGGGGAGAGACTCTGCTACTATGCCTTTGAAGTGTAAATTCATTGAATATCTGTGTTATTTAATCGATCTTTGAATTTGGGGGTAATTTATTCTGTAGAGTTTTGAAATGGCTGGTAAAGGAGAGGGATTTGCGATTAGGATAGCTCTCGGCACTACATATTCCTGACAGAGTTCGAATTACAGAGTAGCAACATGACATAGTTCAAATTGCCAAAATCCTCCCTGTGTTGCTTGATTTGTCCCAGATAGTAAACTCAGGTCAGATGTGTGAGATGTTGAGGATGAGATTTGATAGTAAAATTACGATTCCAATGAGAATCACAATACCTCATCTCTTGTTTCATTTTAATGGAAGAATTCCACAAGAGTTGTTGTTGTTGGTTTCACTGTTCTATGGATTCTCTACATACGTCTTCAAGGAATAATAGGCACAAAAAGGAAACGTTGAACAAACTCCTTCAATTGTAGAACTTGCTTATGTATTTTTGTTTCCAGTCAGGTTGTGTCAATGTTAGGGACCGAGCTAGCATTAAAATAACCATTGGCTACAATGGTTTGAAATTGTTTCTCTCAGCACTAAGCCTTCAAGTACATCTACACAATTTTTTTCCAGCACCTTGGGATAGTAGGTTGAAAACTCAATTTTGTTAGAGATGTGCCTTGGGCTAGTGGGCCAGAAATTCAATTTTGTCAGAGGTGACGGAAATAGGGTCGATGTTGAGATTTATGTAGTTCTATTGAATTAAAATGTCTATTGTGGCAATGATTGTTTTTGTGGGTCAATGTCTTAGGATTTGTTTTGGGTGTATTTTACTATCTAATATGTAAAGTTAGTGTGATTGGGTTGTAATCATATAAAAGACTAGTTAATGAACAAAAAATCATCTTTCAAGTTTATGGCTCTCAACATTCTTCGGTGTCGAGAGAAGACATCATTGGCTTGTTTATGTGACTTTGTTATAGTTTGATGAGTCTTGTTATGCTTCGAAATTCAAGAACATCAGTGACGGGATATTTTTGTGAGTATGTAAGTGTCTTTGTAAAAAAGATCAGTTGTATGATGGACTACTGGATAGGCTCAGTGCATAGATAAGTTACCTATATAAATAGAAACATGTATTTCAATCCATATTACTAGGATGGAAGCATGTCCATTGATCCGAATCGGATCCATAAAAGACTGTAAACGAACCTTGACTGTATCGGGACGAAACAAATCTCTAAAAAATCCAAAATAGCAACCAAAAACACCTTGAACTAGTGGCAATGGTAGCCAGCATGGGGCAACGAGGACCTCGGTCAAACCACGCTAATCGAGGCCCAGGAGATTGCGTGGGAGGTCAAAGTAGCCCCTGGGAGCCTCGGATCGGGAAAAGGAGGTGATTTTTTATATGCGATTAACGTCGCTGGGCGAATAGGGCCAAAGTGGAGGAGCCTTAAGCATTCGGTCACGTTGGGAGCCGGAGAACCACGAGCGGAGAAACGAAAAGTGCTAATCGTACAAAGTAGGACCCATGCTCTGGAAACCGGCCGTATTGATCAAGATTCCCTCAAACGGTAAATGGTTTTGGATGAAGCGGAGTGATCCCACTCAACGATCGACGCATGGCGGTGGAGTTGAGAGAAAACTATCGTTGATCGCGTGTTATCAGTCGAGCAAGTCAATCGCGCGGGACGTGCATATGACGTCGGATCTGGGGGAGCCCAGATCAGACGGCTGAGATTGCGCCCGATGCAGGAAGTGGAATTGACAGGATATTAAGCCACGTTCTAAAGGGATTTAGAATCCATTTGACCACCATGGTGGAGGAAGAACGCATCCACGGAGTAACTGAAGAAATGAACCAACGAGCAGGCTGACACTATTTAGAGGAGGACATGTGGCCACTACCTGAGAGTTCATGCTGACGCCAAATAGGGAACTCCAAGTGCAGTTGTAGAAGGTGAATCGACAGAGGCGAAAGAGGAACCGAACGGGCATGAGTTCGAATGGCTAAAAGCCATGAATAGAGACAGTCGAATAAATTAAGAGGGGATAGTTGAACACTTGAATACTGAGAGACAGAAACCTGAGAAGAAGGTAGTAAAGCAATAGGAGGAAGAGACGGAGGGTCAAGCTGACCAGCGGCAGCATCGAGCACTAGAGCTTGAAGATTCAAGCCATCCCATAGAGGAATCTGTCCGGACTGAGCATCATATCTGGCTCTGTCCATTGTAGACCTGAAGGTCAAAGAGCTGGTAGGAAGAAGACGATTCTATGTACTCTAGTGGCTTGGGGAATCCAAGAAACCACCCTGTCAAGCAAACCTGCTTCAAGAGAACTCACATTGAGTCCCTGCATTGTAATTCTCTGCCTAAAGACATAATAAAACAAGGCCACCACTGAGAGCTGGACCGGAGACGTAGCCCTAGAGAATATGGTGAACTCCTTATTAAAAATTGCTTGTGTCTTTGTGTTTGCTTACTGTATTTCTCTATGTATTTCCATTTAAATGTCTGTGTATTGGCAATCTGATCGATCCGTTGCTTAAATAACACAAGGCACACATCGGCACATGAGTCTGTAGTACCCTTTGGTTAATCAAACTTCAAACTGATGTCACTCATTAGGTAATTATCAGATCAAGTGGTATGAGAGCTCTAGGTTGAAAGGTTAGACAAGCTTGTGTTGGTTTAGCTGTGAATGCTCACTAGATTAAAGCTCAAATTAGGAGGAGAGTTGGTGGAAACTAATCCTAAAATTGGGAGAGTCTATTCTTGGAAGATGATGTCAGAGGAAGGTTCTATGGGGCCATGCCCTCAATTCATAGAAAGTTTCCTAGCTATAAAGTCTATGGTAGAAGAAATGTATAAGAACTTTAGGAAGCATAAGGATGAAGATTCATCAGGTTCTAAACAAGATAAAGAAAAAGATGAGTCTCATTCCCATGACCACTCAAAAGGAAAGGGGAAAGAGGAAATCTTTCTCACACCTCCTAATAGCTCTGTGCATAATAAGAAAGCATATTTGATTAAGTTAGATGTTGAATTTGATTTGCCTATATATGATGGAGAGCTAAATGCTGAAAAGTTGGACAATTGGATTAGACAAATTGATGTATATTGCAGGGTACAAAATATAGACTCGGACAAGAGTAAGATTTAGCTAGCAAGTCTACGCCTAGGAGGCACTGCCTTGGTTTGGTGGGAAGGTAGAACCCAAGCTCATATGAAGAAGCATGGTAAGACCATCTCTGTCTGGAGTGAATTTGTTACTGCAATCAAAAAGCAATTCTCTCCATTGGCCTACATGCAACAAGTCATGATACGTTGGAAAACCCTTCGGCAGATGAAAGGGAAAAGTGTACAAGGGTATACCCAAGAGTTTAGAAAGAGAGAATTGATGTTTGTTATCTCATTAGACTCACTAGAAACTCTTTTGAAGTACATTGGTGGTCCACACAACTACATGAGGCATACCATCCTCATGTTTAGTCCCACTAGTATAGATGAGGTATATGTACAAGCTACTCATCTAGAAGCTAGAGGAAAGAATGGAAATCCAGAAGTTGGGGGATCATCCCAACCCACTGTAAGCAAGAGCCAGGAGAAAAGAAAGCAGAAGTGGAAAGCAAGGAAGGCTAACACTGCACATAAAGGAAAAGCTTCATGCACTCACTGTAAAAAAGATGGGCATGATGATGAGCACTGTTGGATTCTGCATCCAGAGCTGAAACCTAAGAAGTCCGAGGGCAAGAAGAAGAAGAATGTTGCAGCTCTTTAGAAATATTTGGGGTCAGACTAGGGAGATCAAACAATTATTGCAGCCACAGGTATAAAAGGTAAGAATTCTGAAGCATCTACTAGTAATTCTGCTCAGTCTATTATTGGTGAAGAACATGAGAGCAAAAGACATGAGCTTTTTCATATTCGAGTTGTTTCCAAAAATCAAAAGATTGATACTTTGTTTGATAGTGGCTCACAAGTAAATCTAATTTCTGAAGCAATTTTAAATAAATTGGGATTAGCAACTACACCTCACAAGAAACCATACCCATTAGGATGGTTGAATGATAAAACATAACTACAAGTGACTAGATAGTGTAAACTCAAGTTTTCTTTTGGGTCAACATTTGTAGATGAGGTTGAATTAGATATAATTCCTTTATATATATGTGGAATTGTTTTAAGAAGTCCTTACTTGTATGATAGAAAGGCTATTTTCTATAGAGCCGAGAACAAGTATCTACTTGTTAAAGATGGAATCGAATACTTTGTAAGAGCTCATAAGCTCAAGAATAGTTGTACTCTCATAAACTCAGGATAGATGAAAAAATGATAAATTCATGCAAACAGTGCTTACTGATGGCTGTAAAGGAAATGACACTTGGTAAAACCAATGTATTTGAGGGTTGTAATGCTAATCAACAAGCTGATATAGAAAACATTGTTTCAGAATATGATGTCTTGTTCCAAGAACCTAAAGGCCTGCCACCCAAAAAGGGAATAGTACATGATATTATTTTGCAGCAACATGTTCCATTGCTTAACATTGGGATGTACAGGTTGTCTGCTTTAGAGAATGTTGAAATCAAGAAGTAGGTGCAGGAGTTGCTCGAGAAAGGGCTCATTAGGGCTAGCACATCACCATGTGGGTCACCAATCATTTTGGTGAGAAATAAAAATGGCTCGTGGAGAATGTGCATTAACTACCGAGCATTGAATAAGATAACAATAAAAAATCATTATCCCCTTCCTCGCACAGATGATCTTTTAGATCAATTGAAGGAAGTTGTTTATTTTACCAAACTGGATTTGCACAGTGGACCCATCAGGTCAGAGTTGCAGAGCAGGATGCATGAAAGACTACTTTCAAAACAAAGCAAGGATTGTATGAATGGCTGGTTATGCCTTTTGGCCTAACTAATGCTCCTGCTACTTTCATGAGATTAATGAATGATGTACTCAGACCTTTTCTTCGTGAATTTGTTATTGTGTATTTGGATGACATTTTTATTTTTAGTAAAACGTTGGAAGAACATTTAAAGCATGTTAAGTAGACATTAGATGTTTTGAAAAGAGAAAAACTTTATGTTAAACTCTCCAAATGTGAATTTGGCAAAACCTCTCTAAATTATTTGGGTCATATAGTAGGGGGA
>APFE030580009.1:117416-134663 GCA_000404065.3 Pinus taeda
GGTGAATTGAAAATAGATCCCTCTAAAGTGGCAGTCATTGTAAACTAGCATAAACCCAAGTCTGCTACAAAAGTGAGAAGCTTCTTAGGAGCAACACAATATTGGAGGAAGTTCATTTCAAATTTTTCCTCAATTGCAGCTCCCTTACATGCTTTGACAGGATTGAACAAGGTGTTCCAGTGGGGAGGCAAACAGCAGAAAGTCTTCAACACCTTGAAAGAAAAGATTAGGACAACACCTGTACTAGCACTCCTAGATCTACAAAGACCATTCGAGATCCAAACTGATGCCAGTGACTATGCCATGGGAGCAGTGTTGACACAGCACGGTAAACCCATATGCTATCATTCTGAGACTTTTAGTCCTGCAGTAGTTAACTATCCTACGTATGATAAAGAATTGTATGCACTAGTTCAGAGTGTAAAAAAGTGGAAACATTACTTAATGGGAAAAGAAATAGTAATACATATTGATCATCAGCCACTTCAATATCTACACTCCCAAACTAAGTTGCAGCAATCAAGACATTACAGATGGATGGGTTTTCTACAACAGTTTCATTTAGTCATTAGATATAAAAAGGGCATACATCACAAGGTTGCAGACATGTTACCTAGACCCATTATAAATTCATCTACCATACTTAAGCATAATTATGTGTTGCATGAAAGCTACATAGAACAATATGCTAAGGACACGGACTTTAAAGATGTATATGCAATTTTGAGTCAAGGCAAAAGAGTAGAAGAATCAAACTATCATGTGAAGGATAGACTCTTATATCATTGTGGGCAAATTTGCATTCCACAAACTGAGAGGGTAAAGATAATTAGGGAAGCACACACTTCTCTGATATCAGGTCACTTTGGAGTAAGTAGAACAGTTTCACAACTGCAAAGGTTCTGCTATTAGCCAAGAATGATTGAGACAATTTCTAGATATGTAAAAGGATGTGCTATGTGTGTTAAAAGTAAGCCCAGCAACATAAAACTAAGCTTGTACACTCCATTGCCAGTTCCTTCTCAACCTTGGGAAAGCATTTCCATGGATTTTGTTGGGGGGCTGCCTAAATCTAGGAAATTTCATGATTATCTATATGTTGTTGTGGATAGGTTCAACAAAATGTGTATTTTGATAGCCTATAGTAAACATATTACAGCTGAACAAACTGCAAAATTGTTCTTTGAAAATGTATGGGTTCATTTTGGATTACCCACTTCTATTGTATATGATCGAGACACCCATTTTGTGGGGAAGTTTTGGTCAATTTTGTGGGAACTAATGGACACCAAATTAAAGAAAAGCACAGATTTTCATCCACAAACAGATGGTCAGACAGAAGTAGTTAATAGGAAGGTGATCCAGTTACTGAGGGGATATTGCAGCAAACACCTTAAGCTTTGGGATGAACACTTGTGTTATGTGCAGCATGCTTACTATAGAGCCAAACACTCTTCTACACAGAGATCTTTTGAGACCTGTTTTGGTTTCATACCAAGGTCTCCTTTGGATTTTGTCTTTGGTAAAGATGTCATGGTTGTTAGACACAGTGATTTGGATAAGGCAACTAGGTTCATTGAACAAATCCAGGAGATCCACCAGGCAGTACAGAAACAACTGGAAATGAGCTAGGTCAAATATAAGGCTAGGCATGATAAGCATCGGATGGAGCATAGTTTCCAAGTTGGAGACCAAGTCTGGCTATATATCAGCAAGGACAAGATGCAAGGTGAAGGTAAAAAGCTAAAACCTATTAGGTATGGACCCTTTGTCATAACCCCCCCGTAACAATATTGCAAATAAAAAAAAAAAAATAATTATTACATAACACGTTTCAATAGTTGGGGCTTATCATGGTGGTTGGCTTGGTCAATTCGGATGCGATTAATGTATATGGATACGGCATATCTCATTCTGTCAGTTGATTGTCCTTAGTTGATTGACCCGGTACATACCAATCTGCTTGGCGGTAGATGATGGCGCTCCTTAGGTGACACCTGTCGTTATGAGTCCACGCCAATGATCAACAGTGACTGAGCCTTAAGTTGGTAGCTGGGGAACTTAAATGCCACCGTCCCGCCATGCCGTCCCTTGGGATCCTCACTGTGATCATCGGTCAGGATTGTTTTCCAACGATCGGACGGTGGAAAGCTGGACTGTCTCGGACAGAGAGATACTTAGGGTTCATTTTGCGCGGCTTTGGTCATTTTGTTCATTGCTCCATGTTGCGGACGCAGTCTCCGCTCCAGCGCCGTTTCCACACCCAGGAGGCCATTGTTATTGCATGTCTGGTTCATTTCCACCGGCGTAGATGGAGGAACTCCAGAGATGGTCTGTCGGCGGCGAAACCCTCTTTACTCCCCGCCCTTAGATTCGTCTACAACAGGTAACGCGTCCCTTCTAATTTTGTTTTCTTTTACAGCACTCAATCATTCATTTACCATGTTTATGGGCAAATTTTAACCACTGTTTAACCACCGATTTACGCAGGGTAGCAAGTCGACGAGGTTGCGGTTGCAGGGTTCCACAGAGTCTCGTCCTCCACTTCCCTTATCCGGTAAGTGCCTTAGCATCGTGGTCTGCACTCATAATTCCACCTGGAAGTTCGACTTATATGGTTTGCTTCTGCCAGGGTTTGTCGATCTCATGATTATTTGGCGCTATGGCTGCACCTCCGCAAGATTTCCTTTCTGTCACTGTTTTAATTATTTGGGATTAAGGCCCATGTTGCCGTTTGGAATAGCTGGTCATAGGGTTTTGACTTTGGTCCTGGTCTGTCATTCAGTTTGGCTCGAATGTCTGTAATTTATGTGGGTATTCAAATGGCAGTTGTATGAATCCGGTATTTTAAAGGCTGAGATTAATATATTGAGATTATGGGTTTACCTTTTATTGTTGAACAGATTTCGCATACCCAAGTCTTTTGATTTTATTGATATATTGTTTAGTATCTTTATATCTGATTAGCGCACGGTGTCGCTCCTCTTGAGCCACTGAGTTTCCTCATAATGTGCACTGGTTGATTACTTTTATATTAATGGATTATGCCGAGGGTTTTGGTTGCAATCCTGCTTTTTTTTTTTTTTTCTAACAAATTGCCGCCTCTCGAAGGCTAAGCGATACATGGTAATGTGTTGATAAAGAACTACTGTATTTCACAGTTACTTGTTTTGATCATTCTCGAATAACAGATTAAATCTGGTTTGTTTATATATATGGACTGAGGAGGGAGCCTGTTACGTCCAGTAACGGCTATACCTTAACGGTTTACCACTCCTCGATACCATTTGGAAACGACTGTTAAATGTTCATATCGATTTCATTGTTATATATATTGTTTGTCTTGTTTTTACTGATAAATGTATCCGCCCCGCGGATGATTGACCTTCGGTCTTTGAATGGCTTTATACTACCGCCATACATCCGGGGAGTTCTCACCTGTATGTGTCGTTAACCGGACCTTCCTACAGCTTAGGGTTTCGGCGGTTATTATTTTAATTCTTGTATAGTTCTCTTTTACCGTATTTCATTTCTTTAAGAAAATCCTTATCAATCGATGCTTCTTAAGAGGCTTAACTTACTGTTATGAGGAAATGTATAAATATGTTCACAGGCTATCGTGTTGTTCTTCTATGGCTGTTACCTTCCGAATGTATGAGAGTTTATTCTAGACCTGTATGATTGAGTTGCTCGTGGTTCCGATACTTGTATAGTTATGCCAATGGTTAACTCTATGTTAATGCAGTTCTCTGTAGGAACACTTATATATTTCAAGTGTTACTAAGTAGCATAATACGAACAACCTAATTTCATAACTGGTACAGGTGGTTGACCATGCTATTTTATTTTGACATTATCATAGCTTCTGTTCTTTATCTTTTCCCATTTAAACTAGTTGAAAACGTAAGACACAGAATATTAATCAATTTCTCACTCTGCTTTCTCTTTTCCACTTTATACTTCACATGCATTTATCAGAGGTATTCATATTTACCAGTACCAATACCGTCATTGCACCAGTTTTGATTTACAGCCTGTAAGCCTTACTTTCAGCTACTATAATCAGATTTTTATATCTACACATAGTAATTAATCTCCCAGAAATTAATAAAATTACAGATACTTACCTGTCTGTTCTGGTCCTTTATATTCTACACTTCCACAGTGCACAGAAAGTGGTTGAATGCTTGATGTCCTCCCAGACACGAGACCAGTCTCCCGAACTGAGTCTCTCCCCCAAGCTAACTTGTCGGCCACAGCCTCAGCAATAAGACACAAGAGTGCCTGCACTATCTAGTCCTCACTAGATGTAGCACATCCTTTCCTGCTTCAGTGCCTCCTCCTTATTTTCCTCGTTTGTTCATCAACAACCCGGGTCTTTTCTTCTTTCCCCTTTTCTATGGAAAGAAAAAACAGTTAGGGTTTTTTTTTCCCTAATATGCTGGCAACTGTTTTTCCTTTATGGTTAAGCAGGAAGGTAAATAACTTTCACATAAAGTTACTATGTGCACATATATCATGTAATTCCTAGTATCTCATTTGCACAAATAATATTTTCATCATTTCAAGAAAATAATTTCTTGTTATTTTTATTAACCACAAGGTAATTAACAATTTATTCATGTAAAATGTCTGGTCATTACATCTCCTCCCCCTGAGATTGGACACCGTCTCGGTGTCTCGCAGTTCCGAACAGGTCGGGATAGGCCCTTTTCATCATTTCCTCATCTTCCCAAGTGGCCTCGTCAGGTCCAAAATGTCGCCACTGCACCTTAACTTGGGTAATAACTCGTTTCCGCAGCTGCACTTCTCTCTGGTCAAGAATGCTCAGCGGTTCGACCAAAACCTCTCCTTCCGGTTCGACCTGCAACACACAATTCCTTGAATTAGTTTCCTTCCCATATATAAATTCTTGCTGAAATTATCGTAACAATCACCCACCTGAATTTCTTGCCATCGAATCACATGCTTAGGGTCATACACATATTTCTTTAGAACAGAAACATGAAACACGTTATGGACTCGGATGTGACTAGGCAGGGCCAGTTGGTATGCTACTGGTCCGACCCTTGCTAAAATTTCAAAGGGTCCACAATATCGAGGTGCCAACTTAGCACATCCACTCCACTGTAAAGTACTTCTTTTGGCTTGAATTCGAATGTACACGTGGTCCCCAACCTGAAATTCCTTAAATCTTCTCTTTCGATCAGCAAAATTTTTTGTCTATCTTGGGCAGCTTTCAAATTAACCCGTGCCCTTTTTACCATATCTTCCATCTCCTTCAACATTTCAGGTCCTAGACGCAATTTATCTTCTGGTCCTCCCCAACTAGTGGGTGTACGACACTTCCGATCGTACAAAACTTCAAATGGGCTCATTTGTGTCGAAGTATGGTAACCGTTGTTGTACGCGAATTCTACCAGATGTAGGTAGTCTTCCCACTTAGTGGGTTGTTGCATGACATAAGCCCTTAGCATATCTTCCACCATCTGATTCACTCGTTCAGTTTGCCCATCCGTCTGTGGATGATATGTTGTGCTGAAATTGAGTTGAGTCCCTAATTCTACAAACAATGTTTTCCAGAAATCTGAGGTGAATTTCACATCACGATTGGAAACTATTGTTTTCGGTAGTCCATGTAATCTGAATACATTTTGCATAAAAATATGGGCGATCTGCGCAACTTTATAAGTAGATTGCACCGGTATAAAGTGTGCGGCTTTACTTAATTTATCCACCACCACGAAAATGGAGTCATTATTCCTTTTTGTTCTGGGTAATCCTGTAATGAAGTCCATGGAGATGATTTCCCATTTCCATTCTGGAACTGGCAGTGGTTGTAGCAATCTTGCCGGATGCTGATGTTCAGCCTTGATCTGTTGGCATTCTAAGCACCTTGCCAGGTATTCAACAATGCTTTTCTTCATTCCAGGCCAGAAATATTCTTTCCGGATTGCTGTTATCATCTTTTGATAGCCCGGATGACCGGCGTAATGGCTGATATGAAATTCGTCCATAATCAGATTTCTAATTCTGTGTTGGTTAGGCACATACAATCTTTTCTTGAAGTAAATCCTTCCAGCATCATCTACTTCATAATCTTGTTGGCTGTCCTTTTCTGCAGATTGCTGTATCTGTGATTTCAATTGCTGATATTCAGTATCTTGATCTGCAATTTCTTTTATCATTTCCATGATGGGACTCTCCCATCCACTGAAGGAAACTTCATATAAATTATGTATTTTCCGGCTCAAAGCGTCTGCTACCTTATTTTCTTTTCCTTGCAAATGCTTTATGTCAAAGTCAAAGCCACTTAGAAAGTCCACCCATCTCGCTTGTCTAGCATTTAAGGTAGGTTGGCTGAAATAATTAGTCAAACTGTGATGGTCGGTGTGCAATAAAAATTTTCGGCCCATGAGATAATGCCGCCACATCTTCAGGGCATGAATAACGGCAGGTAACTCTAAGTCATAAGCAGAATATTTCTGCTCATGTTCTTTCAGTTTCCGAGACTCATAGGCAATTACTCTGCCATCTTGCATCAAGACCCCTCCCAAACCTTCTTTACTAGCATCTGTACATACTACATAATCCTTGTTGGGATCTGCTATACTCAGAATAGGTGCTGTCGTGAGCAGGTGTTTCAGCTGCTCGAAACTTTTCTGGCAATTTGGGGTCCAATGAAACAGTTTTCCTTTCTTCTGCAAGGACGTAATGGGAAATGCTACTTTAGAGAAACCTTCCACGAATCTCCTGTAATATCCAGCTAACCCCATGAAAGATCGAACATCTGCTACATCTTTTGGAACCGGCCATTCCATTATTGATTTTATCTTTTCCGGATCTACTGCAATTCCATATTTTGTGATTATGTGACCCAAATACTGAATTTCTGCTTTGAAGAAGTCACATTTACTAAAATTAGCATACAACTGATGTTCTCGAAGGGTCTGCAACACTATTCAGAGGTGTTCGTGATGTTCTTCGATAGTGCGTGAGTAAATTAAGATATCATCAATAAATATCAGCACGAACTGGTCCAGATAAGGATGGAAAATACCATTCATTAAGCACATGAAGGTAGCCGGGGCGTTGGTAAGCCCAAACGGCAAAACCACGAATTCATAGTGCCCATACCTTGTCCTAAAAGCTGTTTTTGCAATGTCCTCATCCTTAATTCTGATCTGGTGGTAACCTGATCGTAAATCAATTTTTGAGAATACGGTCGCGCCTTTTACTTGATCGAACAATTCGTTGATTCGGGGAAGAGGATACTTGTTTTTAATAGTCAGCTTATTCAATTGTCTGTAATCAATGCACATCCGGAGGGTGCCGTCCTTTTTCCTAACAAATAATACAGGCGCCCCCCATGGAGACACACTGGGACGGATGTAATTCTTGTCCAGTAATTCTTGCAACTGCATTTTTAATTCTGTCAACTCAGGCACGCTCATTCTGTAGGGTGCTCGTGATACTGGTGCAGCCCCTGGTACCAACTCTATAGTAAAATCTATATTTCTTTGCGGTGGAAGTCCTGGAATTTCTTCCGGAAACACATCCGTAAATTCTTGTATTACAGGAATATTGTTCAAAGATGCAGATTTATCCTTGGAGTTGACATAACCCACTTGAATGGCGTACACTTGACAACCTTTCCGTACACATTTTACCAACTGATTTGCAGTTATCGGTCGAACCTGCACTGGTCGCCTGATTCCCTACATTTCCTTACTGTTTCCTTGTTGATCTCTGTAATAAATAACTTTGGTTTTGCAATCAACTAAAGACCAGTTCTTTTCCAACCAGTCCATACCGATTAGAATGTCATAGGAACCCAAAGGGAGTATGTTCAGGTCAGCTGTTATTGGCTGGTCTGCTATAGTAAATGAGCAGTCGTTGATCTTGGCGGTTACCCGCCGCTTAGCTCCAGTAGCTAATTGTACTAGCCATGGGTTTTAGCAGATTGCAGATTACAACGTTCCACTACTTTCGGGTTCACATAACTTAATGTGGCCCCGGGATCAATCAAAACAGATATGGTAAGGTTTGAAATTTTACCTTCGAACTCGACCATGGTTGGTTGATATTCCGCCTGTCGATCCTCCAAAGCTGCATTGATCCTGGGTACGCTTCGACCCACTTCGCCAACAGTTGAGGCTTCATGAATTTGAGACAATTGTTCAGTCCCCTTCCGTTGTGGGCAATTTTTGATGTAGTGAGGTCCCCCGCAACCCCAGCACTGCACAGGGGGTCTTGCTGTCCCCTCATTGTCCAATCTGATCTGCTGCTCACTGACCTTGGAGTCATTTGCGGATCTGAACTTAGATGTAGATCTGGCTGTAAATCTGCTGTTGGTTCCTTTGCCAGCTCCTTTATTTCCATTATTGCGTATCCCTTTGTTATTTCCAACTGTCTTAAAATTCTTCTTCTCGTTCCATTTCCTGCTAGCAGTTTCCCCTTTCTGTTTACTTTGCTGATAGCAAATTCTAGCCTTGCGGATTACTTCATCCATCGATTTTGGATTATCAAATTCAATCCTTTCTCACATGTATGGGGGTAAACTGCTAACAAATCGCTGCACTTTCTCTTTTTCCTCTCTTATATACGGTACGTAACGAAACAAGGAAGTAAAACGGGTGATGAATTCATCCATGGTTTGCTGTCCCAATCGCAGATCATGAAATTCTCTGGCTTTTTCATCATAAAAGCGTTCTGTGAGATATCTCTCCTTGAAGAACCTTTGGAAACTATCCCATGTTATGCTTTGCTCTGTAACCCCTTTTACGATCTTCACTTCTTCCCACCATAAGGTGGCCTTTCCTTGTAATTGAAAAATAGCTAATCGTGCTTTCAGATTATGATCATACTTATAAAGATGAAAATACTTATTCATATTGATTAACCATGCTTCAGCGACTTCTTCTTGCTCTCCGTCAAAATGCGGTGGTTTAATCTTACAGAATTCCCCTTGCAGTTCTAACCTTTGTCTTTTCGAAGTTTGCTGTTCTAATACATTGTCAGAGCGTTCTTCCTGCTCCTCTGATCCTTCAGGGGGTATGTGATGGTTCTGTTCTTCCGACATCCTTTGCTGTTCCGCACTCGGATTAACTGGTAATTGATTTTGTCGGTCGGACAGACTTTTTAAAATTCTTTCTTGTTCCATTGCTAATCGGGCGTTATCTTCTCGCAATCTAGCCATTTCATTCTTCAGCTCTTGCACAGTTTCCAGAATTGCTTGATTTGTGACTCTCGCTTCCTCGCCAAGTTGTACCCACAATTCCGGGTTATTTTCTGCACCAGTTGCGCCCTGTCCCATTACAGGTCGTCGCGGGGTATGCTCTGCTCTTCTCATATCTGTTAATCTCATAATCAGATCCCGTGTAAGAATAAAACATTCACAAGTAATAAAGAGAAATGATTATTGTCGATTCATTTTCACATGTTCATTCATCCTTGTTCTACCCAGAGGTCAAAGTACTGTAACTTGGCTCTGATACCATATGTCATAACCCCCCCGTAACAATATTGCAAATAAATAAAAAAATTTAATTATTACATAACACGTTTCAATAGTTGGGGCTTATCATGGTGGTTGGCTTGGTCAATTCGGATGCGATTAATGTATATGGATACGGCATATCTCATTCTGTCAGTTGATTGTCCTTAGTTGATTGACCCGGTACATACCAATCTGCTTGGTGGTAGATGATGGCGCTCCTTAGGTGACACCTGTCGTTATGAATCCACGCCAACGATCAACAGTGACTGAGCCTTAAGTTGGTAGCTGGGGAACTTAAATGCCACCATCCCGCCATGCCGTCCCTTGGGATCCTCACTGTGATCATCGGTCAGGATTGTTTTCCAACGATCGGACGGTGGAAAGCTGGATTGTCTCGGACAGAGAGATGCTTAGGGTTCATTTTGTGCGGCTTTGGTCATTTTGTTCATTGCTCCATGTTGCGGAGGCAGTCTCCACTCCAGCGTCGTTTCCACACCCAGGAGGCCATTGTTATTGCATGTCTGGTTCATTTCCATCGGCGTAGATGGAGGAACTCCAAAGATGGTTTGTCGGCGGCGAAACCCTCTTTACTCCCCGCCCTTAGATTCGTCTGCAATAGGTAACGCGTCCCTTCTAATTTTGTTTTCTTTTACAGCACTCAATCATTCATTTACTATGTTTATGGGCAAATTTTAACTACTGTTTAACCACCGATTTACACAGTGTAGCAAGTCGACGAGGCTGCGGTTGCAGGGTTCCACAGAGTCTCGTCCTCCACTTCCCTTATCCGGTAAGTGCCTTAGCACCATGGTCTGCACTCATAATTCCACCTGGAAGTTCGACTTATATGGTTTGCTTCTGCCAGGGTTTGTCGATCTCATGATTATTTGGCGCTATGGCTGCACCTCCGCAAGATTTCCTTTCTGTCACTGTTTTAATTATTTGGGATTAAGGCCCATGTTGCCGTTTGGAATCGCTGGTCATAGGGTTTTGACTTTGGTCCTGGTCTGTAATTCAGTTTGGCTCGAATGTCTGTAATTTATGTGGGTATTCAAATGGCAGTTGTATGAATCCGGTATTTTAAAGGCTGAGATTAATATATTGAGATTATGGGTTTACCTTTTATTGTTGAACAGATTTCGCATACCCAGGTCTTTTGATTTTATTGATATATTGTTTAGTATCTTTATATCTGATTAGCGCACGGTGTCGCTCCTCTTGAACCACTGAGTTTCCTCATAATGTGCACTGGTTGATTACTTTTATATTAATGGATTATGCCGAGGGTTTTGGTTGCAATCCTGCTTTTTTTCTAACAAATTGCCGCCTCTCGAAGGCTAAGCGATACATGGTAATGTGTTGATAAAGAACTACTGTATTTCACAGTTACTTGTTTTGATCATTCTCGAATAACAAATTAAATCTGGTGTGTTTATATATATGGACTGAGGAGGGAGCCTGTTACGTCCAGTAACGGCTATACCTTAACGGTTTACCACTCCTCGATACCATTTGGAAACGACTGTTAAATGTTCATATCGATTTCATTGTTATATATATTGTTTGTCTTGTTTTTACTGATAAATGTATCCGCCCCGCGGATGATTGACCTTCGGTCTTTGAATGGCTTTATACTACCGCCATACATCCGGGGAGTTCTCACCTGTATGTGCCTTTAACCGGACCTTCCTACAGCTTAGGGTTTCGGCGGTTATTATTTTAATTCTTGTATAGTTCTCTTTTACCGTATTTCATTTCTTTAAGAAAATCCTTATCAATCGATGCTTCTTAAGAGGCTTAACTTACTGTTTATGAGGAAATGTATAAATATGTTCACAGGCTATCGTGTTGTTCTTCTATGGCTGTTACCTTCCGAATGTATGAGAGTTTATTCTAGACCTGTATGATTGAGTTGCTCGTGGTTCCGATACTTGTATAGTTATGCCAATGGTTAACTCTATGTTAATGCAGTTCTCTGTAGGAACACTTATATATTTCAAGTGTTACTAAGTAGCATAATACGAACAACCTAATTTCATAACTGGTACAGGTGGTTGACCATGCTATTTTATTTTGACATTATCATAGCTTCTTTTCTTTATCTTTTCCCATTTAAACTAGTTGAAAACGTAAGACACAGAATATTAATCAATTTCTCACTCTGCTTTCTCTTTTCCACTTTATACTTCACATGCATTTATCAGAGGTATTCATATTTACCAGTACCAATACCGTCATTGCACCAGTTTTGATTTACAGCCTGTAAGCCTTACTTTCAGCTACTATAATCAGATTTTTATATCTACACATAGTAATTAATCTCCCAGAAATTAATAAAATTACAGATACTTACCTGTCTGTTCTGGTCCTTTATATTCTGCACTTCCACAGTGCGCAGAAAGTGGTTGAATGCTTGATGTCCTCCCAGCCACGAGACCAGTCTCCCGAACTGAGTCTCTCCCCCAAGCTAACTTGTCGGCCACAGCCTCAGCAATAAGACACAAGAGTGCCTGCACTATCTGGTCCTCACCAGACGTAGCACATCCTTTCCTGCTTCAGTGCCTCCTCCTTCTTTTCCCCGTTTGTTCATCAACAACCCGGGTCTTTTTTCTTTCCCCTTTTCTATGGAAAGAAAAAACAGTTAGGGTTTTTTTTTCCCTAATATGCTGGCAACTGTTTTTCCTTTATGGTTAAGCAGGAAGGTAAATAACTTTCACATAAAGTTACTATGTGCACATATATCATGTAATTCCTAGTATCTCATTTGCACAAATAATATTTTCATCATTTCAAGAAAATAATTTCTTGTTATTTTTATTAACCACAAGGTAATTAACAATTTATTCATGTAAAATGTCTGGTCATTACACCCTTCAAGATACTTGAGAAGATTGGTGAAAATGCTTTTCGCCTTAATCTACCAGCTTACATGCACATCTACTCAGTCGTAAATGTAAATTGTTTGAGGTTGTTTGAGCCTTCAATGGTTGAGGACCCTGAAGAGTAGAGTCAATTACCTTCTATTGACGACCTGCTACCTGAATATCTTAATGAGTTGTAGGAAGACATGGTGCTGGATAGGAAGTTAAGGACGACGCGCAATGGATAAGTGGAATACCTTAGGATTGGTCTTAAAGGTTCGAAGCCGAGCAGTGCGAAGTGGATTGAGATTGGGCAAGTGAGACAAAAGTTTCCTCACTTAGTCGATGCTTGAAAACCAACTTTTGGTGGTCCAAAAGCTCTTTCAGTGGGAAGGTCGTGATTCAAATCGGATTCATAAAAGACTGTCAACAACCTTGACTATATCGGGACGAAACAAATCTCTAAAGAATTCAAAACAACAACCAAAAACACCCTGAACCAGTGGCAATGGCAGCCAACGTGGAGTGACAAGGACCTCGGTCAAAGCGTGCTGACCGAGGCCCATGGAGATTGCACGGGAGGTCAAAGTAGCCTCGAATCAGGAAAAGGAGGTGATTTTTGATGCACGATTAGCGTAATCGTGCCTAGCGCTAATCTCGCATCGCTGGGCGAACAGGGCCAAAGTGGAGGAGCCTTAAGCACTCGGTCACGTTCGGAGTTGGAGAACCACGGGCGGAGAAACGAAAAGTGCTAATCGTACAAGGCGGTACCCGCACTCTGGAAACCGGCTGTATTGATCGGGGCACCCTCAAATGGTAAACGAATTTGGATGAAGCAGAGCGATCCCACTTAACGAATGACGCGTGGCAGCGGAGGTGAGAGAAAACTGTCGTTGATCGCATGTTATCGGTCGAGCAAGTCAACCGCACGGGATGTGCGTATGACGTCGGATCTGGGGGAGCCCAGATCGGACGACTGAGATTGCGCCCGATGGAGGAAGCAAAATCGAAAGGGAATTAAGTCGCGTTCTAAAGGGATTTGGAATCCGTTTGATCACCACGGTGAAGGAAGAACGCATCCACGACGTAACTGAAGAAATGAACCGACGAGCAGGCTGGCACTATTTAGAGGAGGACACATGGCCACTTCCTGAGTGTTCATGTTGATGCCGAACAGGGAACTCCAAGCGCCACTGTAGAAGGCAAATCGACAGAGGTAGAAGAGGAACCGAACGGGCATGAGTTCGAATGGCTAAAAGCCATGAATAGAGACAGTCGAATAAAGTAAGAATGGATAGTTAAACACTTGAATACTGAGAGACAGAAACCAGAGAAGAAGGCAGTAAAGCAACAATAGGAAGAGATGGAGGGCTAAGCTGACCAGCGATAGCATCAAGCACTAGAGCTTGAAGATTCAAGCCATCCCATAGAGGAATCTATCCGAACTGAGCATCATACTTGGCTCTATCCATTGTAGACCTGAAGGTCACAGAGTTGGTAGGAAGAAGATGAGTTTGTGTACTCCAGTGGCTTGGGGAATCCAAAAAACCACCCTGCCAAGCAAACCTGCTTCAAGAGAACTCACATTGAGTCCCTACATTGTAATTCTCTACCTAAAGACACAATAAAACAAGGCGACCACTGAGAGCTAGACCAGAGACGTAGCCCTAGAGAATAACATGAACTCCTTATTAAAAATTGCTTGTGTCTTTATGTTTGCTTAGTGTATTTCTCCAGTCTTTCCATTTAAATGTTTGTGTATTGGCAATTTGATCGATCTGTTGCTTAAATAACACAGGACACACACTGGCACATGAGTCTGTAGTACCCTTTGGCTAATCAAACTTCAAACTGATGTCACTCATAGGGTGATTATCAGGTCATCCATAGAGATATTCAGTATTCAGTATCTAGGCTATTCTTTGGGGTAGTCATGAAGCGTCAATTGTATAAAGTTCATTAACGATGGTCATAGACAATTATTTCTTAAATGGAGGTCAAGTGACAACTTGAAAATGCGATGGTGAAGAAAGAGCAGTGTTTGCAAGATTCCAGAGTGGATGTGAGTGCTGATGAAGACTAGTCAAACATATATCATATTGTTGTTCTAATATTTGTTTGCAATGTTTTCCATGTAAGCATTAAGGGAGGGTGTTGGAATTAATGCTTCCATGTGTTTTAGGCTATTGTGAGTTGTCTTTGTGAGTCCCTAGGTGTCAATTTAGAAGTAGTTATTTTCTTATGTGTGAGTTGTATTAGCTATCTAGATTTTTGGTAGTCGGTAATCTATATACTATATATATGTAACCATTGAGATCAATAAAATACACTTGTGTGGTTTGTATTGTGCAAAATTTGTTTCTCTCTTCTTCTTTCAGTTTCTATCAAAATTCAACTAAAATCTCCCCTTTTTAAAGATGTTACGAGCCCATTTTAAAAGGTCTTTCAAAATTTACACATATCTCATAAGGACTTATGAGTGCTTTTATGATGTCATGAAGAGTGAGCAAAACAATGAAATAAAAGCATCAAGTAAAAATTGTCATTAAACCTTTTGACCTTTCATGCTTCATGCTGAGTCTCTTGTTCCTCAAAGCTTTATGAAAAAATATATGTATCTTTGACATTTTTTCCGTGTTCCTTTGTGCTTCTAATTGGTTTTTTTTCCATGTCTACACTAGAACGAGCCTTGAAAATGCAATATTTTAGTACCTTTTTATTGGTAGTATACACTAACGCATGAGTTTTGGAGAAGAGTGTTTCTCTTCTCAATATTAAGAATCAAATAAATAAGGCTACATTGGAGACATCAACATTAAATGACTGGGGTGAGACTAAACTGAACTCAACAAAATTGGACTAATTGAAAATAAACTAGGGCACTTGGACGGATAGATGTGCCACCTAATAGGTGGTTGGAATTTGATTCTCCTATGCTCCCCCTTAATTACAACCACATAAATATTCAATTAAGATGGTTGCTACTCTATGTCGTAGCTAGACTTACACTTTTTAAAAAATTACAATTTCCTTTTCTTTTTTCTTTTCTTCCAGATCGTGTAGCCTCTAAATTGTTTTAACCTTTTATTTTTGTTGTATCCTTCAAACCTTAGTATCTTCATTTTTTGGTGCAAGTTTTCCATTGTTCCAGGTTGTCTAAGCATGTCTTGGACTTCTTCAAAAAATGGCTTGTATGTGGGTTGCTGCCACATAATATCTTTTGTAGTGTGTTTTTCATCATCAATCTGCTACAACATAAGATGAGAATAATATTTTATCTCTTCCAAACTCCAATACATTAAAATTTCATTGATGTGTTCATCATGCATGTTGTATTCAACATTCATTTTTGAAGCTTCTATGCAGACCTGATCTAGACATGGTGTTGGAAACCATGCTTTAAGGAAACTTAATTATGCTTCATAATCACCATGTTTGCCTTCACATTGGAAATCAATGGTAAGTGTAAAAACATATATAGAAACATATTGGTTATGTTCCTTCTGCTCTGGAATGAGAGCTTTCTCCTGTTTGACTTTCTTCTTTGCCTCTACTTCTATCTCTCTCTTTGACTTCTTCACTAACCTATGCTACTACAAACATGTTGTTTTCAACTTGGTTTTCTTATTCAAGTCGGCTTTTCTTACAGAAAAAGATCATGTCAATATTATGTTTTTGTTGCATCATCTATAACCATACATCATGAGGTAACAAGTCTTCATCAAATTTAACATAAAAAATTGAATTGTTGGATTAACAAGTAACATTGGCTGCTCCAATGGATGTTTAACTATCAGCTACACGTTTTATTGCTAGATTCACCAAATTGTCATCAGTAAGCTATATTACTGGAATCACCAGGCTGTCATCAACAAGCTCTGTTGTTGGAATCACCAAACTTTCATCTACTTGTAACTGTGCATAGTGGGATTCACGAACATCTATGTGCTCCTTCTTTGATTTTTTTGCAAATTCTTCACTCATCATCCACTTGTGGCTGAGCACACTGGGATTCACCAAATTCTTCATCTTCAACTAGATTACTCCCCCTTACATGAAAACTCCTCTTAAGGGTATTTGAAGCCTCCTTAGTTGTCTTTGCTTCCTTCATTCTAGTTGTTGCTTCGACTTTCTTAGCCTTTTTGCTTTTCCCATTTGTTGTGACTCAACAAGTATTATCTTGTAAACATAATGATTATCTAGAACAAAAATGTATTTGCAGTGAATTTGCTGTTACTCAACGTTGAAAAAACTAAGTCTACAAATTTGCACAAGAGCAACGCTTACAAAAAAGCTTTTACATGCCCTCTTACACACTATTTTTCAAATCCTTTTAATTAAAAAAAAAGGCGACACTTAATTTTTTTAATAGAACAACTCCTTCAAATTCCCTCTTTTAAGAAACCTTTAGAGAACCTCCAGAAACAAAATCCCTTTCTAGATTCGTTATAATTTTGGTCTAAATAAAAGCTTTTGAAAAATAACTTTGAGCAATTTTTTTGGAGTTGTCTATAGTGCGACTTTTTGGACTTTGTGGTGTTGAAATCCGATAGAACAAATTGAGGTGAAATCTTGATTTGTGTTATTTAAACTTGTTTTTTGACTCTATATATGGGTTTAACACCTTCAAAAACCCCTAGGGCACTTGCATTGTGCAAGGATTACCCATCAAACTTGTGATTTCAATATATTCCTACCATATTTTAGAGAAATTAGACCAAAAAACCGACCGAAAAAACTTCCAAAAAATCGCACTAAAGACAATTTTTTTTTTTAAAATCAAACAAATAATTTTATGCTCATAACCCCTTCTATTTCTAGTTTTTTTTTATTATAATAAATTTGAATATATCATAAAAGAGTGAGGGAAACAAATGATGAATGGAA
>APFE030580021.1:0-19556 GCA_000404065.3 Pinus taeda
CATTAGGTCAGAAATAGAAATAGCCGTTGGAGTCTCTGCACATACTATTTAACAAGCTAAGCTGGATTGGTTCGAAAAGCGTGGACAAAAGAATATTTATGTGATTACGTTGAAAATTCTCTAAACAAATTTATAATTTTATTTAATTATAAAGAGTCAATATAAGAGATGCATATTTGTTTAATGGGATTATTTTTTTAAATGGAAATCTGGTTATGTTATTGATTATGAGAGGGTCAAATTTATTTATTTATGGTTTAATATAATTTTAAGTTTTTTAAAGGTTTGGTTTAACTTATAAATAAAATGGTTTTTTCACTACAATATGGTATACAATTTCAAGCAAGAATGTGATTTTTTGTTGTTAAATTACTTTTTTGAATGCATAAATGGATCCAACAAACTAAAAAAAAACTCATTTGGTCTATAAATTAGACTACAATATTTTTAAATAATTTTTTGGTAAAATAATTTATTTTAATTATAAATAATAAATGTAAGTTAATTTATCTTGACATTATCAAAATTATTATATTATTTATATTTTATTTATTCATATATTATTTTATTTCATTGCAAAATATAATTTTAATTTAGATATCATTTTTTTAGGATTCAACTATGACCATTTCCATGAGAGGTAGTTATTGAGACTACCTCTCATGAAAATGGTCATAGACGAATGACTTAATGCATTTGAATCCAAAAAAGTGATATCTAATATAATGCACTCTCAAAACCTTCAATACATAATTTTAATTTTTTAAATATTATATCTTTTAGTAAATAATTTATTTTAATTATAATATAAATGCAAATTAATTTATGACAATATCAAAATTTCTGTAAATAATTTATTTTAATTATAAATAATTATCAATAATAAATATAAGTTAATTTATTTTTACAATATCAAAATTATTGTATTATTTAAATTTTATTTATTTGTGTATTGTTTTATTCATTAAAAAACAAAAGAAAGAGAATGGATATAATATGTTGATTTGTAAGATAAATTGTTTTATTATTATTATTATTAATATCTAAAATTATTAATGTGGGTTGTTTTAAGTGAGATTTGTGAGATTTTTGGAAGCTAGTGGGTTTTTTTTGCTTTAATTTCTCTAAAATTTAACAAGAATTTATCGAAATCACAAGTTTGATAGGTAACCCCTACACAATCAATTGCCTTAGGGGTTTTTTAGGGTTTTGAATCCATATATATTGTAAAGAATTTATCGAAATCACAAGTTTGATAGGTAACCCCTACACAATCAATTGCCTTAGGGGTTTTTTAGGGTGTTGAATCCATATATATTGTAAAAAAGCCAGTTTAAATAACACAAATCAAGATTTCACCTCAAATTAAAAACAACTCCTTATTAATGTATTGCTTCAGTTTTGTAAGATATATATTAGTTTTATAAAGATATTTTTTAGTTTTTTGGAAAAATCTCTCATACCACTTGAGTATAAATTGGTCAATATTATCTCACCATAAATAATATCTTTTGATTTTTAAAGAACATTTTTTTTTATCATTGATTTTTAATAAAATAGTATATTTTAATAATAAATATTAAATATAAGTAATTCATTATGACAATAAAAAATTATTAATGTATTATTGTTTTTCCTTAAAATTCATGTATTGTTTTAATTGATATTATGTCACCGCTTTTTTAAATAAAAGTTCATTAGTAAGTTAAGTTTTGGCTTATATAAGTGCTTATTTTCCCTATTACATTTTCTATTTATTTCTAGTTAAGAAGGGATTTAAAACACTTGTAGGAAAGAATTCATTTTGTTTGATGGAAGGTTTTCATGGAGTCTAAAACATAGTTGAAGGTGTCTCCTCCTTTTATTCCTTGTTAATTGATATTTCCTCTTTCTATGGGTGAATGTTGCATCGATCGTTCGAGCCTATGTTCTTAACAAACTTCTTTTCGACCATATTTCACAGAGATTGAAGAGCTAGTTCAATGTGGGCACAATAATGATTAATCTCGTGGAAGGAGTCCTCGAGGTTGGTGCATTGGTGATATAGGAACCCAATTTTAAGGAGCATTGATCCTTCCACTGATTGTGCAAAGCTTTGACCTATTCCAGTTCTTCTTGAATGGAATTTCAGTGAGAGCAACAATGATTTGGATCCATGGATCAAGGATCGGGGGAACTGGAGGCACTGATCTTAGAAATAAATGCAGATGGCACAAAGTCTTGCGGGAGTGCAAAGAGAGAAGGATAACTACATAAAAAATAAAGGAGGCCCACAACAAGGAGAAAGGCAGAGACAGGGGCAAGGAAGTGAAGTAGGAGGAGGATGCTTGGAAAGGGGCAGCATAAGAGTGCAAGGAGGGGAAGAGGGAAATTTAAGGAAGAAGGAGAACAAAGAAGAAGCACGTGAACCATAAGGAATATCAAGCTTGGATATGTGATCAGAGAAAGAGATGAGGGATACGAATTCAAGGAGGGGCTCCTATTCGCTTGGGAGTTGGAGCATTGAAAAGAAGAGATATGTTGGAGATTTTGAATGAGAGAGTCCACAGATGGGAAGGGATAATTTTTAGAATTAGCAGAGGTCCTTTGATGCGTGTGAACTGAAATGACATTAGGTAATAAACTTGATGGAGATCTCCCAATTGATCATAACCTCTCCTTGGGGTCTGCAACAAGATTTATTTTCTAATTCACCAGCCCTACCATTGTTTCCTTTGAGGACATGATAATAAGAGATCTCTCCTAGATTCTTCATTTGTTGTTGAATTCATGAAACAATTTTCCCAATTTCAACATTCTTTGGGGTCAATCTTTTGACCATCTGATGAATGAGGATGGTTGAGTCACTAAACATGATCAGATTCATGAAATTTCGATCACATAGAATCTATGCACCCAACAAAATATCATAGCCCTCAACTCTATTATTGGATTCAGTCCCCAATCCCCAGCCAAAAGAAATGGACACCAATCCCATATGATAATAAAAAATGACACCTCAAGCACCAGAAATAGCGGGATATGATTTGGATGCTCCATCAAAGAATAGTCAGGGCCTCTTGAGATATTTTCACCAGTCTTTGAAATCCTAGCCTTTCATATGAATCTTCCATTTATCTCGACTGAGGGTATTTCTCCTGGGTAAACAAATGAGGTTGGGGGATTGATCCAGAACAAAATTGAAACAATGTCACTCTTCATCTTGGAGGAACTTAATATAAATTTTGTTGTTCCCTTTTGATAAAATGGTTATCATTGAAAGGCTCCATGATTTAGCCAAAGTTTTCGTGATTTCAGGCTTTATGTTTTGGAAGATAGACATATTCCTTGCTAACCTGAGCTGCCAACAAAAGTAAGATAGAAGGAAAGTCTAAAACTATTTAACCATGAATTTGTTTTTAAAGGAGTATGGATAGTTGGATTTCCAATTGACAAAGATGTCAGATAAACTAAGATTGGAATTAACATGGACTTGGAGGAGGCTTACTAGGTTTCCCAATAATTCATTGAGAATTTACATGTGATGAATAGATGGTGAATGGTTTCCTCAACATTAGAACATAATGGGGGAATATAAGAGCCGTATATGCCTCATTTTCTGAGATTATATGATGTGGTAATTTTCCCTTTAAGCATAGTCTATATGAATACTTTGATATTAGGCAGGCTTTCAAATTTCCAAACTATTTTCCAAAGAGTTCAAACATGTCGTTAATCAAGATCCTCTTGGAGTTTTCCATATCTAGATTTAACTGAATAATCTCTTCCAATTGGTTTCCATTTGAAGTTATCTTATTTCTTGAAGCAAATTGGGGTCACTCCCTTAAGGTGGTGAATAAGAAGGTTCCACTACTAGAGAAGCTCAGGGGGGATTGCAGGAGAATTCCATCCTTCCCAAGAATTGTCATGATTATTCCAGGAGGAAATTTTATCAAGGTTTATAATGTCTTTGTTTTTAAGCCAAGTCATGAGATGTTGTATTTCTTGTAGTGAACAGAGAGATGGATTACTCATGATTCTATCCATCCGGATGTTTATGTCTTATCCCCCCGAGGGATTCTTGAAGTATTGGCTTGGAGTACGGGTAGATCTTTTTTACAAAGCTTCCATATTTGCGAGCAAGGTCTGGTAGGAAGCTGAGAGGAGATAAGGTGGTGTCAAGAAGTGTTGATGTATTTATGTTCTAATACTTGCTTCCACCATGAAGCTTCTCCCATAATGAACCTCCATATGAGTTCTTCTCCGAGAGAAATATTCATTAATCGAAGAAGCCAGATGGAAATTCCTCTTTTGTCATAAGGAGCTGAAACTTGAAACTAGAGTACTAAACTGAATTTCTTGGTCTTTTATTTACCTCCCTACCAAAGAAAAATTCTTTTGATTAGTTGAATTTTCTTTTGAATCCTAGTTGGAGCTTGTATAATTGAGTATTGCTATAAGGAGAGGGAAGAGAGAATACATTTAATCAAGGTTATGCTCCCAGCCAAATTAAGGCATTACATTCCCCAATTCTACATTTTCTTCTTCATTTTGTCTATAGATTCTGTCCATACCTTAGACTTCATGGTACCTTTTGATATTGGAAGTCCTAAATGCTTGAAATGAGACCAATTTGATTTGAAATGGATACCAAAGATTTGAGAAATACGTTCAAGAGTTCGAACAGGGGTGTTCCATCCAAATATACTTCTCTTTACATTATTGACAAGACCACCCAAGGCCTCCAAAAATTGATCCAATATGGATTGTTGGGGAGGTAAATCCCCTCTGCGGACAGAGGCGATCCCTACTAGCCCAGACTGGGTCTAGCAACAATCATCAAACATTATAGCACAAGTCCCTAATTGCAAATTAATAGACCAGTGATGAAGGCCTACTTGGATTCCAACACTAGTGCTTGTAGAAGAGGTGGTGCTCCCATTCCTTTGCTCCAGCAGATCAAAATCCCCACGATCTCCATGAATAGACACCTGCACATATAAGAAACGACACAAACACAAGCATAAAATCCATCATATGCAACTATATATCAGTCAGAAAGGATATAACTCATCATCATCACAAATAACAATAAGAGTGGAACCATAACCAATAGTGGTTCATTAATAATAATCAAAGAAGAATACAACCAAGTTCTAATGCTAGATTCTCCTTTGGGTGGGTAGTCAACAACACATGTCTCAAAAAACTTGTTGGGAGTAGGGACAAGCCTCTCTCTCTTTGGTTAATGGACAATAATCTCCTTGCTTGGATTTGGTCTTATGGGAATTAAGAAGGCTCTTGTAGCATGAAGCTCTTGGAAACTTGATAATTCTGAATCTCTGGAACTAGTTTGCCAAAGAAAATGGACAAGCTTTTATAAATGGAGGAAGGGGAGTTGGGATCATCCACAATAATCATGGGATTGGCCATATCCCTAAGGAAGCTTCCATGAGAGGTGGCAAACCACTTCCCCTCTATGGAAATCCATAGCCAAACCACCCAACTCAAGATAGATGCAGTCCAGGAATTTGTTAGGACGAAACTTCCGCCATTTGTTTATTAAAAAGCACCACTAATTATGGTTGTTGCGGGTGCAACTCTATGACAGAGTGTCAACTAGCACACCCTCTTTGGAGGATTTACCCCATTGGCGTGAGGGCTGCACTATGGGACTGCACCAATGGAAAAAGGGCTATTTTTAGGGTTTTTAGCAGGAGATGTCTTCAGGCAAATAAAGCTCATGTTCAGGGGAATGTAATCCAAGTGTTTCTAGGCCATGTCACTTATCATAGGTCCTGGAATGAGTCCTCCAAGATGCGAGAGAGGGGTAGCATGGATGGTGAAAAATTGTTGTGTAACAGATGCCCCCTAAAGCATGAGGCCCGAGAGAGAGAGGGGTGAAATGGTTTACGAGAACATGTCCAACCAAAAACACTACCGCTGGAAAACCTACATGGATAAGTACAATTGATATCTCAAATACATGATATATGTGGTATGGGCACAACCATCCATAGCAGAGTACACAATAATCTAGATCCAAGGTATGGACGCAGCTATCCAGTGAGGATCGATAAATAGACTCAGGCATGGTCGCAGCCATCCAGTGAATGAGTCATGTAATAATCATAATAATCCACAAAATCACAGCCTAGATCCCAACAGACAAAATCCAGGATCTTGCGCTCCATCTCGATCCGAATAAAGTACAAGTTCAAGCATGCGAATATAGGAGGCGAAGTCGAACATGCAGGAACATCCTCTGATTACCAGCCAATGATGAAAATTGTTAACAGACGCGAGAGGTACCACCAATAATGACAATGGCCCTCAAGGTACTATAGGTACAATCTACGGCATGCGGATCAGTGAGCCGGCGTCGAACACCAGTAGAATCATTCGATCGGAGGCCAATGATGAAAACCTCGCATCGAATGTGAAGAACCTTCCATTGAGGCATGCAGGCTCTAAGGCACCAGCAGGGAGTCTCTAGATCAACTTCCTGGATAATGAGCTGAAGTCGACAGGAAGTGACCTTGATTGAAGGTGGGCCATAGTGTTTCCCACATCATCGACGTGAGACAGAGGAAGGTAATGTTTTTTTGAATCAGGATTATATGACTTATCAGAGCGAGGTCGATATTTCGCAGAGGTCAAGTTCTCTTGAACATATTGGTGGCACGACAGTGGACTTGGCAGTATTTGACATCAATTGATCAAAGGTCATGGTGACAAGACAAAGAGAAGATGAGAGGTCAAATAGGATCACCTAAACCCATGGAGGCAAGTGAAAAATGAGATGAGATGTCCCCACCCAGACACGAATGCAGACAAGTGCCATGTTCAAGAGCGACATACTGCCGACACGAAAATGATTCTGGTCTTATGTTCCCCACCATTTCTGGCGAGTACCCCAGTTATTTTTATTAACAAGCTTGACGAGGATAGCATATGCTTGTAAAGCGTCATTTCGACGGAATCCAATGTCATCAAGTTTTAAAGAGTCTGATAAAGGAAGAACTCGGCGTCTTTTCATGTTTAGAGAGTTTGAAAAGACAACAGAAAAGTAAACTCTAGGGGTGTCCTTTTTCGTAAAGTTGTGTCTCTCGAGCCCGAAAAAGTATAAAACAATGCTCGAAAGAACTGCCTGACCATTACGATCGAGGAGTACTTTTCATGATTAGTGACTTCAACCTGAAAAAGTAAAAGGCGACCGAAATCACGTCATTTTGTAACTGTTAACGAGCCTAAAATGACAAGGGCCTGACGATCTTTTCGTCTTTACACAGTCAGAAAAGAGTTTTAAAGACGAACACCTCTTATTTATGTTTAACGAGTCAAGAGGAACAACTCGGCAATCTTTTCATATTTAGAGAGTCAGAAAAGAGCAGAAAGATGACTCCATAATGACTTTTTCATGTATTTACCGAGTCTGAAAAAGTATAAAATATAACTCGTTTCATTGTCTAAGTCGCAAAAAAACCTGTTGCTGCACAAAAAGCAAGTGTAAAACCCATTTTCGACAAAAATATATTAAAATATTCATAAAAAATGACTTTTAAAACCTATTTTGAGTTGAAAAAGTTATAAGTATGTCAAAATGGTAAAAGCAAAATTACTTTTTACCTTTTACCTCATTGAAGAGCAGCAATGGTCCATTTGGTGTGCGAACTTCGGGCTGCGATTATGACAGATCCATGCGACCATTTAGAGCTCCGTCAGTTCCAGGTAGGAGGCACTTCCTAACACCATTTTAATCCATTTTTTTATGTTTTTCTTTTTCTCATTTGATCTCTGTGAAGGGATTTTGAAAAATTAGGGCCGCGCCCATTGGCGCGGGTATCGGGCACAGAGCCATGCCAATGGGCCTTTATACGCCAAAGGCCCACGCCAATGGGCACGACTGTTTTAAAAACAGTCGCACCAACGGCCGAAGTGCATTTTTTCCTTTAAATTTCAAAATTTTAAATGATTTAAATGCATTTCCTAGCCTACCAAAGATCTAATCAAGGTTTTTTTTTGACCGTGTGGATGTAGGCAACCGAGAAAAATGGTGGTTGAATGGAAAGAATCCAGGTTCACAACAAGCTGAGAATCCAGGTTCACAACCAATGTTCGAATACCAAGATTGATCGCCTCGGCCAGTAACTCAATAACAACACTATACTCAACAACTATGTTTGTGGTACAACCTAGAAAAACCCCTTGAAGGTCTACTAGCTCACCATGAGGATCGTAGGTCACCAATGTCGCAGAAGACAGGTTGCGTGTACTGCGGGATGCACCATTAGCGAAACCAATGTAGGGCGAACCAGACATCTATACAAGAAGAAAAAGGACACAATAAGCGGCAATCACGCCGACACACCAAGCCAAAAATATGAAAACATGCACACACAACACACCTACTAAAGCAAACGTATGTACAAAATAGAGTGCCTGGAATTCATGCATAATATCTTTTCAAGTAAATACCATTCCGGGGCTTATCCAGGGGATTCCCTTCGTAGTCAATCAGCTCATAGGCCCCTTTTTGCAGAACTCTCTTTACAATATAAGGCCCGTGCCACATGGGCTCAAATTTTCCTACCCCCAGCTTATCATTGGCTTGATCGTAGAGCAGGACCAAATCTCCCTCGACAAAAGAACGAGGATGTACACTGTGATCGAAGTGAGTTTTCACTCTCTTCTTCTGTGCTTCGATAGCGAGAGAGGCTAGTCGACGAGTCTCGTCTAGCCGCTCCAGGTAAAGAAGGCGTTCCTCTACCAGAGTAGTGTCGGGGAGTAATTTGACAGATAATTTTAAAGAAGGGATCTCGCACTCGATGGGAAGGGTAGCCTCCAGTCCATAAACCAATTGGAAAGGAGTGAAACTAGTGGCATCCTCACAGAGGTTCGGGGCCCACAAGGCAGAGAACAACATCAAGTGCGAGTTGGACTAGTGCATGCCAATGGTTCGTTGAAGCATTGTAACTAGAACCTTGTTGATGGCTTCTACTTGGCCGTTGGCCTGAGGATAGTATGGAGTCGAGCTATTGTGCCGTCAGCCCAACTGGGTTGTAAGATCAGTCATCATATGATTACGAAAATGCTTGTCGTGTTCAGTGACGATGGCCCGAGGGACTCCGAACCGTGAAATAACATGATTAAATAAAAATTGCGCCGCTGTGTGATCGTCTTCAGACAATGTGGGCATCGCCTTGGCCCATTTTGTGAAGTAACCAATGGAAACGATGATATAGCCATGCCCCCCGGCCGAGCGAGGGTTACAGGTCATATAATCAATGCCCCATTTTGTAAAAGGGCCAACGATAACAACAGGGTGCCGTGGAGCGGGAGGCACACGCATCTTCCGTTGGTAGATTTGGCACTCGTGACAAGAGCGGACAGTAAGAATGCAGTCTTTAAAGATGGAGAGCCAAAAGTAACCAGCGCGGAGGATTTTCTGAGCAGTATCATATTCGGACATGTGACCACCACAGGTGCCAGAATGGAAGTCATTTAAAACTCGCTCAGCTTCCTCGAGTGTTAAACATCGGCAAAGAACAGAGTCAGCGCCGAGACGGTACAGGGTGTCCCCAACAATGCGATATGGTTGAGATTGATGGCGAATCCATTGTCGAGCATCCTTAGATGTCTCGGGATGAAAAGAGGATGTCTGTAAATAGACAATGATATCCCCGTACCAGGGATCGAGGGTGCTAATTAAGAAGAAGGTTTCGTCTGGAATATGGTCCTCTAACTGAGAGGGCGCGGTGAGAGATGGCAAAGAGCACAACAATTTAGCAAAGACGAGGGATTTATTGGACTTGGCAGTATTGAATTCCAAGTCGAACTCTTGGAGGATAACAATCCACTTCGATTACTTGCCCCCCAGCAGCTGACATGACAGGATGTACATCATTGGGTTGCAATCAGAAATCACTGTCGTAGTACGCAACAAGATATAATGGTGGAAACATTGGACGACACAAATGGCGGCTAATGCCAACTTCTCTATGTGAGCGTATCGAGATTCCCTATCTAATAAATTGCGACTGAGATAATAAATGATGTGCTCGATGTCATCATCATCATCTTGAATGAGAACCATGCCAATAGTGGTATCGGCAGCGGCCCGATACAAAGTGTAATCACGATGGTAATTAGGAGGACGCAACAAAGGGGCGGAAACAAGGAGAGCCTTGAGGTGCTCGAAGGACTCTTGAGCGGCGACATCCCAACGAAAAGGGGTGTCCCGCTTTAGTAACCGCGTAAAACCCTTGGCTACCTCGGCATAGTTCAGAATGAAGCGTCATAAATTGCACCCAGACTGGAACTAAGGAAGGCACATCACATTATGGATTAAAGCTTGGACTCCAGTTATCCAAATACAGCCCCTAGAACCCCATGAAGTATGGACTCCTCCCGAACACTAAATCTCTGTCTAGCTTGTTCTCAAAGTAAAAATTTTAGAATCCTTTGCCACAAAAAGATGAAATCACCTCTTCTTTGATGAGAGGTTTCTAGTTCTTCTCTATCCAGGATTTAACCATTTGAGGAGACAACCAAAGATCCATGAACTAGCCAATAAGACCCCCGTCTGGGAGATGCAAAGCATGAGAATGGGCTTGAGGAGGTGTTGACGGTGTTAGACCAGCCAACATGTTAGGGGATCTCCCTAGTAAGAATTCCTAATTAGACCTCAGACTATTTGGTGTAGGAGTCCCAACAGTGGGTCATATAGTAATGCCTTGATCGCAGTTTTTCGCAGAGGCAAGTAAGATGTCCCTATTGGTAGCAAGAGTGTGACAGTTGCAGTGAATCAAGGAAGGTGCATGAGTAGTTCTAACACATGGAGGGTGAGGTGAGTGCACCCCTTGGAAACCTGTGATAACACAGAGTTAAGAAGGGAACGCACGAGAAAATATGCATCACAACATAGATGGAAAGCTAGCTAGAATTCCAAAGTGATGGTTAAACCAACAACACATTTCAGAAAGATTCATACATACATATGTAGAAATAGCTACACATACACACGTAAGCAAACAAATTCATATATCATTTAGAGTACTAAAGATAGCTGAGATACAATACAACATATGCATGAAACGTGATGGATCTATTATATTAATAAGTGTAAGTTCCATTCATACAATACATCCATGTCCAACCACTAGTTTTGACAGCGGAACCTTACAACCACAATCTCCTGCTACTCCAAAGAGATATACTAGCTTTGCATAGTGGAGAAGCCAAGGCACATTACAATACTGTCCAAGCTTTCTCTAAGATAGTCATATCAGAAGCTTGGCTGACCAAAAGCCTATATAATGAGTTATGAGGGACTATTTATAGCAAAGTGTGGGGTGGCCCTTGACATTCCCATTTGTGACAGTTCATCTACCCTCATGAATCTTCATCTACTCTATGATTGTTACATCCAACTATCGACACTTGAACTTAAACATGACAAGATGTTACATTATAATGCACATGTACCCATGCGAGACAAAATGGATTGAGCAAGCCATGCAAGACATCACTATGACTTGGACAACTATTGGAAGACCATCTCTTCGACATCCTCATGATGGTTGACAGTAGCAAACCGATGCCAAGCTTAGTAGTCTGCGATGGTGTCTGTGTACTCCAAGGTGACATCTTTCTGGAACCTGACTCTTACCTCCATAACATATGGGTACACTGCTCGGGCTCCTCTGTCCAACTCGTCTGATAGCATGCACATCATTATCTTCAATGTGACCAGACTAGCAACATACTTGTGCATGGCGTTTGCATTGATTTCCAAGTCTGAGCTGGTGGCTATGCGCATCAACTCGTCAAAGTACAAGTCAAGCTCTGGTCAGACCTGTGCCTTTGTCTTCTCCTGGGTGAGAGTCCCAATAGATGGGATCGCCTATGCACACACAACAACATCCATACTCTTGCATACATGTGCATGGGAAGCCTGTAGACTAGTAATGAGCTACGAGAGCTCTTCATAGTTTTGGATCTGACTCCGGATGCATGCCTTCAGCTTGACTGCTCTGGGCTTCATCATATTAGGCAAGTGAAGCGACGCTCGCTTATATCTCATTGTCCATGTTTGCATGTAATCAACAAAAACATGCACGTTTGACAGGATACGTGCTCTTCTAGCACATCGCTACTGCCAATTGTTGAGATGGAAAACTGCCTTATGCACGGTACCAAACTTGGAATACAACGTCCGCATGATTGTGTCAAGGGACAATACTTCATCCAATACTACCTTGTTCAATTCTACTCAGGTGAACGTTGTAACCAACTCTCTTCCTTTCTTGTTCGTCCATATCTCTTTAGCCATTTACTCATTCTCAGCTATCAGGAAGCAACCACGCAAGCTAGTGTCTTCGGCATATGCTATAGTAGCATCGACCAATGCTACTGGATGTTTGCACACGTCAAACAGGATCACTCATTCCTGGAACTACACAGGAGATGTGTGATCATCCAGAGTTGACACTCTACAAGATTGCACAAAGCTATGTTGAGACTCATCGAATGAGATGTTGTGCATCTCTCTTTCCAGGTGATCTCCAAGTATTTCAGTATCTCCTTGGTTTCTTGGGACTTGCTCCTCTTCTGGATGTGGTGAAGTTGGTGGGTTGACCTCTTGGTGGTGAGGCATGAGGTCTATTTCTTGCTCTAACTCCTATTGCTCCATATCTGTGTCCATCTGTTCAAGTGTTTTCTCTATCTCTCGAGTGAAGTCCTTCTCCTATGAGGGTTCACCCTATCTGCTTGATGTTAGTTGTTATGCTAAGTCCACTACCTATATGGGCACGGTTTCATCTATCTATACATGTTTCACCCTTGTTGTACATGTTCTTGTTGTGCTTCCTTATCCTATCTATGCAACTCCTGTTCCTTTTGAAGTTGCTCCTTAAACTCATGAAACTCCTTCTTTGTTTCCTCCATTCTCTGTTTCTCTCTTTACCTTTGCACATTTCTTTTGTCGCGTTGTTTCCCCTTCACCTCTATTGCTAAAGCTACTTTTTGTACAAGTGGATCTGCTTGGAACTTATAGCTTTGATTTTCCTCCATGTGGTCAACAAATTTCCTCTTGCCCTTGTTGCACACTAGTATGTTCACCTCTATTATTGCTGCTTCTGGTGCTTTACGGGATGCTACTTCACGCTGCTTCGCTATCCATTCCACAATGAGGCTGACCATTTCATTGAGTTTGGAGGAGTTGTAACAATATCTCCATGGGTCCTCCTCTGCCTAATTACATGCCCTGTGGATTCAATTGAACTATACTCTCATGCAGTGATATTTCACAAGACAATGCAGGTCATACAGATTGTAACTTTGGAGGTCGAATGGATATTTCTTCATCTTATCTGTTTCGACATCCACATGCTTGAAACTCTGTATCTCGTATAACCCGATCCACAATGGAATAGTGGGCCAAGGTGCCTTCTTCTTTAGTTAAAACCTAGTTGTCAATCCTGTTGAGATGTGATATGATACTTCCTGCATGACGAGTTTGTCCAAGGAAAACTTCTGTAGAACATGCAGAGGCTTCTCCATGTTGTACATCCGTATGAAGGTGCCAAACGATGAGGCATACCAATCAACTATGTCGATCAGTGCCTCCATTGCTACCTTCGACATGCAAGATGGATCCTGTTCGAATATCATCTTGTCAACCAGGGTGACAAAATGATTGGATAACCACATGATAACTCCTTTGAATCTGCATTTGAACAACATCTTACAATAAGTGTTCACATCAATCTCCATCGGTGTCCATGCCCACTTAAAGCCCGGGAACTCCTATCAGGCACAAATTGCATCCAAGATGTAGGTGCACATGTAGATTTTTTCTTGCATACCTTTAGGCGGCTATCAAGTCCTTGTTACTTGTTCCTTCAAATGATGAGCCAACATGTCAAAACAGTTGCATGCTTTGCCTTCTCTAGCCAGTTGGTCCAACGCGATCACCCAACTTTGTGGGAAGGTTTTCGTGCTTTCTTGGCCATACAGACAACATGCAAAGATGACCAAGTATTGATATGCCTTCTGTAGTATCTTCGTCTTGTAGATCTAGTTGGGTGTCATCCTAAATTCAGTCGACTCCTTCACTGAGTTCTTCAAGGTATCTCTAGAGTTGGCATTGCTGCTAGGTAAGCTGAAGGGTGTCTCCATCATGATCACGGGCTTCAACATCTGATAGATCTCATCATAATCCTGTGCCTTGAAGGTAGCAATCTCTGTCCCGTTGATACTGCTCAATGTCATCATCTCAGGATCAATGTGTGAGACGATCCAATGTATCATGTCCACGCATGGGAGCACGAGATACCTGCATGCAATCTGGTACAAGCCAAACTTGTGGATGTTCACATAGACTTGGCATCTTCAAGGTCTTCCCAAAATGTGCCTACAAATGCATCATTGACCTCTTGCCATTTCAGCTTGATGTCCTTGTCTACAATCACCTTGGTGTCTTCATAGATAAGCAAACTTGTAGAAACTTTCTCAATTGCTGCTCTAGTTGCACTTCTGTCAGTGTCCTTTAATCCTGCTCTTTTGGAGGCCATTGATCCTGAACTGCTAAGAGGCAGACGAACTCCTGCTAGATCTAGAGACAAAGCGACATGCATGGAAAGAAATCTTTCAGTAAAAACCAAAGCAAACTTGAGGAACAACATGCAACATACCAAGGGATTCAATGGCAAGGATTACGAACTTTCTTCTGGGAGGTTGGGAAACTAGCTGCCAGAACTATGCAAAAGGTCATCTGTATTGTCTGGGGAGGCTAGCTAGCTGCTAGAATTGCACAATGCACAATTTTAGCTGGCAGTGGTTGTAGGCCATATGACTGCATTGCGTAATTTTCTGGGCCTACAGGTACTATCCTTCAGAATTGCGCAATGCAAGACCAGAGAATAGTCACTAGACAAAAATGTGCATTTCCTGAGGGGAAGATAGAGCCTTCCTTCTCAGGATTGCGCAATGTTGTCTTGGTGAGGTAGAGTCTAGGCCAAGGCTGCACAAACCCGCCAACGAGCAACTGAAAGCAAATGTGATTGTGAATGCATGGCAATACTGAGTGTAAGTAGGAATGAATGATCATACATGAAAATAGTGAATGAAAGATTCAAAAAATGGAACAACATGCATGTGGGTGAAGCAAGTTGCCGAAACAACGATAATTTGTGCAAAACAATTTCATGCATGCGATAGTAGTGAGATGTTAACGAAAAATGAAACAGTGCTAGTAAAAGCTAGTATGCATGTAAACAATAACAAGTGTTCACAGAAATCAAGCAAACAACACTCACATAAGCGAAAACACAAAAAGCAATAGAAATGCTGCAACAGACAAGTTAGGCTAACTTACCCGTGAATAGTTGAGCTGGATGTGTTGTGGGATGTCAGAGCTCCAAGTTTGATGTGAAGAAATGAGCTCTGATGCATCAAATAAATAGGTTTGAAGTTCACGATGTGCATGCCACATATCTAGGAAAAAAAAAGACTTGGAGGAAAAATTCTGAAACGATCTTTGCATGTAACCTTCAGGTGCCAAAAATAGCTCCCTAAAATCTAGGGATGCTTTTTGCTATTCTGGGAAAAAGCAGCCCATGCATGCAAGTCAAGTTTCTTGGTCCCGGGTGGAACCGGTCAACTCAACTGCACATGCAATAATCTGCTCAACTGGGAGGGAAAAATGTGCATTTCTTGGAGGGAGTTGGGTTGGCTTCCCAGAAGGTTTGTGCAATTTATAGGTAGAGCAATTAACTGCTGCTAAGTATTGTGCAATTTTTGAGCTAAGCAGACCTACTTGGAGGAATTGCGCAATTTTCTCAGAGAAGCTTGACTGGCAGATTTGCGCAATTCTGGAGCCTAGCAAGCTAGACAGAATTACACAATTTTTGGAGGAAAGGATGGCTCCCCTATTTAATTGTGCAATTTCTTGACGGAACTGTTCAACCTGCATCTAGACTAAGTTTGGAGAAAAAACCTGTAAGGGGGATACAACAAGCTCTCATGGATAGGCTATCATTCTACAAGAAAATCACTGAAGCTTGTGTACTTGACAGGGCAAGATATGCTGCTGTGAAAGGTTGGTAGGGAGGCTCCAAAATGAAGCTAAGTCAAAATTTTGGATGGTGGTTGTAGCCGCTACAACAGGAGGCTTGAGAAGCACTTATTTTAATGTTTGGGATCTCCTTAGCCCATTTCACAAACTTAGACGTGCTCTGCTTCTGAAACTTGGGCGTTGATGCAACCAAGACGTTGAACGAATCGATATCCACCAACAAAGGCTTCACCTTGCTATGCCATCATGGCGCGGGCTAGAAAAAAGTTACACCCAAGCCAACAAGGACCAAGAGGAAATTTAGGAGAAGACCAAAAACCCAAACAGAGAGAAGGCGGAAAGCCCTCAATAGGAAATCGAGAGAGTCGCAAGTGAAACTAATATCTTCTTTCTAAAATAGAAAATATTGTTACTACACACATTTTTTTCATCTTATACACCCATCTAAATAATTAACATATTACAAAAAGTAATTATGATATTTAAAATATATTATCTCCCATTATATTAATAATAATTTTAATGGTTCATAAAATGTTATTTAAAATATATAAAATTAATTTAATTTTAATAATACAATTTAGTCACCGAGTAATAGCATGTTAATAACATTAATACTAAAAATTTAACATTATCATCGCACAAATAGCAAAATTCTTATTAAGCTCAATCATTTACATATTCTCTATTTTTCCATTTATATATTATTTAGGTAAAGGTAATTTAACTTTCGAAGTCAATTGCAGCTAGTCACTTGCTCTTAACCACTTATGGAATGTAACCATTAAGCATGAACAAGTATAAGATCCTCAAAAAACTAAGAGCAAATAAGAAAGTGCGAGAAAAACTTCAGATATATTTTAAAAATGTACAAAAACGACATTTGAAAATAATTGCATTATGTGTAACAATTTACTATGTTGTGTTGTGTTTTTAAAGGCAAAGAAATGTATTCAATTATAGTATAAGAAGTTAATTAATTTTTTAATTTATTTATTATTTTGAATATTTACTAAAAAAAAATTTTTGGGAAAAAAAAAAATCCAACAGTTATAATAAGATTATTAATAAAATCTATATTATAATAATAAAATATCAAATATAATATAGTCAAAAGGAAAAAGTATGAAAAACATCTATATATATTTTAAATATTTACAAAATTATCTTTTAAAATAATTACATTATTTAAAATTAGAGGAAAAGATATAGAAATGTCTTAATGCTAATTTTTTGGAAGTTTTTCTGGTGAGTTTTTCCTTGTCTAATTTCTCTTTCTCCTGTCTAATTTCTCTAAAATCTTACAGGAATATATTGAAATAACAAATTTTATGGGAACCCATGAACAATCCAAGTGCCTTGTGAGTTTTTTAGGTGTTGAATCCATATACACTCAAAAACCCAGTTTAAATAACACAAATCAAGATTTCACTTCAATAAAGTCCAAAAAGTCACACTAAGATGAACTCCAAAAATATTTCATTCTAATAAAAAACCAATTCCAATTTTAATTTATTATTATTTCTATTATTTAGAAAATAAAAAACTTTCACCCAAAATATACCAACAAAAAAAATTCAACATTATAATAAATGACTATAAAAACCCAAACATATATATCACAATAAAATATGAATTCAGCACTATAATAAATCACTATAAAAACCCAACCATCACAATAAAATATGGATTATATAAAACCCAAACATCACAATAAAGTATGAGATTATAGTAATAAAGGGTGTGAAATCGTGACACCAAAATGACAGTAGTCTATATATCAGGCTCACATATATCGTCTCAAAAATTCAAGTGCAAACTCCAAAAATAATAGATGAAAGAGGAGAGGCCTTTTTTTTGGAGATTTTGGTGACGGAATCCGGCGGAAGAAATTGAAGTTAAATCTTGATTTGTTGCAGTTAAAATATTTTCTTAACTGCATATTTGGATTCAGCGCCCTAAAAACCCTGGGACGTTTTGATTGTGCAAAAACTAGTTATCAAACTTGGGATTCCAATAAATTGCAGCCGGAGTTAAAAACCCACTTTCAAAAAATCACATTAAAAACAAGTGCAAATTCAAATGCCTAGAGACAATTAGTCATTCATACGAAATTTCTAACATATCTAGTCTCAATTGAAGTGCAGAGACACTTGCAAAGTTACCATCAAATGGACATTGGGGAAGCCATGTCCATGACATTTTGCTTAAACTATAAGCAATCACCTTATTTCTTACTGTGAAACACACATAATCTCCCACTCCTGTAATCTTAGGCCAACCTGGAGGAATAATCTTCCAAAGATCTTGCCACATGGATGGCGGCATACTTGTCATCTCCTTCCACGATAAAGAGAAAGATGCAGAAGGGGAATTTAAACCTAATGTCACGTTCACCTTCTCAAGCTCCCAAATAATCACGTTCTGTTCGGTTATAATATTTGAGTCTATGATCCCTGCTGCAAGAATCCGCGACCCACATGCAATCAGGTAAGGCAATATTTCAGCACCAGGCACATTAGGCAATGACACAAAATAGAAACTCCCATCTCTGATGCTGAAACCCATAACTTGCGTCTGCTGAGCCGTCCCTTTTGTGATGCAATAGAAGCAACCCTCACTGAAAACGATATTATGAGGGTAGACTTCCTTCACATTTCTTGGAAGACGCCCCACAATCTTCCATGATTTTTTGAGGAAATCGTAGATTTCCACTATTGGCTCTTTATTTCTTCGACTTGATTTGCGCACCACTATTACTTTATGTGTCTTCTCTTCTCCTTCCACAATGCCAGTCGCCATGACTAATCGTATGGACCACATGGTGGGAAGGTAAAAGAACCTTCCTGTAAGAGGATTGCACACAGCAAGGGTTGCCGATATTGGCTTACTGTCCACCATTTGTTCTGACCTGACCAGGAAGAGGCCTTTGGCCGATCCCTCGCAAGTTATATGATTAATTACAGGCTCTTCCCATAGGAAGAAAAGGGAGGAGGTGCATTTCTTCCATGTTTGCGTGTAAAAACAGTAAGCCACACAATGATCTCGAGCCTTTACAGGGATCAGAACCAGTAATGGGCTCTGATTGGCAGGTGACTCAGCCCATTGAGTAGATATAAATTCACTGGATGCAAATATGGCATTCCATTGACTTCACACTCTGCGACATGTACAGATGCATTCAAATGGCATCCACGCCAATATCTTCTCTTGCAGTTCCTTTGGCAGGAAAGAACAGCCTCGGCACCTACTACTCGCGCTCTCCATTTCCATCACTTCTCAATCATTCACAGCGACAGATTTTGAGCAAGCCTTAATATCTTCAAAAAAGATGTGTGCGATATTCAGGAATTCTGCGTGTTTTTATAGGGCATTCTAATAAACTAGAATATCTTGTAACAATAAAAGAAAATCAATGTGAATGTTTTCTCAAAAATAAAACCTAATTGTAATGTGAACGTTTTTTCATAAATAAAATCTAACCTAATTTGGTTTTTTT
>APFE030580047.1:0-19160 GCA_000404065.3 Pinus taeda
TGCATCAACATGATACGTAACCCACTATAAAATGGGAAGGGCTGGAACTTTGATCACTTGCCTTCATCTATATATGGCTTAAGCTGAATCATATATTGTTTGTTGTATATTAAGCACAGAACATGTTTTTACCCCAGTTTGGGCATAAGAAAAGATAGTTTTAAACCCTCTAGATATGAGCAGGCCCTGAAGTTTGGCAGGCTCAAGATCTTACATATATCAGGGTCCCAACTAGATAGATATGGGAGATTGTGTATTTTGTTCCTTATAAAATATTTTTAGAAAATGTAAACGTGATACCTTTCATTTTTAGTTGTAAAATTTGTAGATTTCTGCTATTTAGTTATGTGAGACATGATTATACACAGCTTACAATAGATATTGATGTCAGACAAAAAGTAGTTGTGTTTTCTCCCCATGCAAATTTAGTTGTGTTTTCTCCCATGCAAATTTATAATTTTTTTCATGTTCTGTATTAATTATTTTTCAATTCTGGTTCAAAATTGGGTTGGATGAATGAAATTTAAAAGGGAAGATGTGTTCTAGCATGAAGTTTTACTTATTTTCTTGAAGGATTTGATGTATAACCTTGGGTGGTTTTTTCCCATTGATATTTGCTTGGACATATTTTTTTGATTCATTGCCATATTTCTGACTATTTGATTAAACCATTTAATATTGCAATTTCTGATATCTTTGTTTCATAGAATTCTTTAATCTTGTGGCTCGGGAGTAGCTGTAGTTTTCATTGATTTTGATTCATTGCCATATTTATGACTGTTTGATTAAACCATTTACTATTGCAATGTCTGATATCTTTGTTCCATAGAAATGTTTAATCTTGTGGGTCGGGAGTAGCTGTAGTTTTCATTGATTTAAACATTGAAAGCATATTTCTGTAGTGCTTTTATAATATTCCATTTGGTAAGGGTTAGTTTAATCCATTCAAATATTTTATGTTTTGGTGTTTTTTTGTTATATTTTTTTGTTTAATTCGTTGAAATTTAATAAGAAAGAGTTAGAATCACAAGTTTGAGTTATAAAATCTACATAATCTAAATATGCATAATCCAGATGTCTGAGTAGAAGGAATTTTCATAGCACTAATCTATTTATCTATTCAAAAAATATTTTAAATAATACAAAATCATAATATTACCGAAATTATTACCCAATAAAAAACCCAAAACACAAATAATTAAATTGCACTTAATTAAAATGATTTTCAAACCTGTGTACAATGTTAACAGAGTTAGGGATTGTTCCTTAATCTTATTTTTGAAGGGAAAAGGTCTTTAAACCTTTGTGCAATGTTAACACAATTCGGTTTTGTAGATCCTGATTCCTTAGGCCTCTATGTCAAAGTAAATTTGTCTGTAGTGTAAACAGAGAAGGCTCATATATAGGGTCATTTTATATACAGGGATTATCCACTGCACTTCATGCCTTCGTAGACCAACCCTTCCTGCTAGTTGCAGTACCAGTACGAGTCTTGAGAATGATCTGTCACGCATGAGATGTTGTCCTCTGATAGAAGAATCAATGTAAGCAGGGTTTTTATGGTATGCAAAATGATACAGGAGTCTCACTGGTTCACGGGCAATCCTCACAACCAAAAACAAAATCTATTTCCAGTTAAGATATTGATAGATTCTTCACTGATCTTAACTGAGCTCAGAATTTATGCTGTGATCGGGATTTAGTTATAGAGATCATACCCTGTATAGAATTCTGGTTTTGTAAAACACTTCCAGGGCTTGCATCACATTTTGAATTGGATTACATTCTGTCAACAATTGTGATTTGTAAACTTTACTGTTCGGTTGACAATCCACATGTCTGATAATCATTACCATGGAGGAAGATAAATGGTCCACGATTCATGCCGAGACCTCTCAAGGGAATAATATCAACTCCAACACTTTGTATTACTGATAGTCAGTAGACTCTGATAACCATTACCTTAGAAAATGAGAAACAATTTAGGATTCATGTTGGGACCTCACAAAGGAATAAGTCATTGAAGTGGAGGTTGGATTCACAATCACTGCATGGTACCTTCGTAAACAATGCCTAAGTTAATTTGGGCTGCCAGGATTTGTAATACATTTTTATTTGGGAATTGAAATGGGTCAGCATGGAATCAAGGTCTGAATCACTGATTCACATTTGTTGGAGAATGATAATATAGAAGTCAAATTGCCAACCACCACTGGAAGCTCATAAATAGCATCAAAGGTGTTTTGTCTAGAGGATTAATAGAAGTCAAACTGCCAACCAACACTGGAAGCTCATGTATTGCATCAAAGGTGGCTTATTTAATTGTTGAATGCCTTCTTAACGTTCCAAAGTTTTCTACAATTTCAATAGTTCCTAAAGTATAGTTTTCCATAAATTAGAAAGGAAACATGTCTTACTGGCTCTTGGGCATATGTTGTGTAGTGGCATTATGGCATCGTTTGTGTTGTTCAAGTTTCTGTTGTGTAAATAATTGACTTGCTTCCAGATTTTTTGTGCACTGACTATTGTAGCCTATAGATGCTCCATAAAACAAGTTACAACAAATATAAAGCAGAAGAGTGTTTTTCCTTCACACAGCTGCTATGTAAACATCCAGCCAAAAACCATGCCAATCCCGAGACATCCATACAAGTTGAAAAGAAATAGGGATTTTTGATAACACAGTAAAGCTCAAGGAAAAAAATACTGCCATATATTTCTAGATTTTCAGTCAATACATGGTAATATAAAATTCAGGCTTCAACAAATAATTTGGGCCTTGGATCTTCAGACAATACACTCTAAGCTTATTTATCCAACTTCGTTTTTTTCTTGAATCAGGTGGCAGTAACACTAAGCTACATTGATTTAACAATAGTAAAATTTTAAATTGAGTAACACACATTCCAAGTTAGCCCAAGGCCTTGTGCAGGAATTATCCCCGAATTACCCCTTTCTAACAAGAGGCAAACAAATAATCATGTTTATCCAGGATAGCAAATGTAGGAAATACATCAACTAAAACATGCAAGATAAATATAAATGAATGTTAGATTTTTTGTTAATCTTCACATATCCTCTGGACCTGCATCTCCTAGAAAGGAAAGTTTTGTCTTACTGTCTATGTAAGGACAGCTGAATAGTACTTTAGGAAGGTTAACTAACCCTTGATTTATGAATAGCCCTTTAGGAAGAAAAAATCATTTTAGCCTTTATCTATCGAGAAGTATTGAATACATTTAATTAAATAATAAAAATATATATAATGAGGCAACAAAAACTGTCACAAAAAAAGGCAGACAAAGGAGAATGCAATAGAGAAGACAACATGATAATCAGGCAACAACTTGAATAGATAAATTGTAGTCACACTTTGTAAGTGTGGGAGAATTCCAAATAATGTAAGGTTGACTCATGCATTTTATTTCCAAAGCACTGCAATTCTCTATCGTATATTTTACTCTCTAATATTGCACTCTAGTGTTGTGAACACAAGCTCAATATCTATTTTTGATCACTGGAATTTTTTCCAATATTTGATACCAAAGCTAATGGTCTGTTCATAAGGAAGGCCAGACTCTAATTTTCAGATTGGTTACCTATTTGAAAAAGAACAAGCAATATAATAAACACCCATGCAAATTAGAAGTCTCAAAGTACACCAGAACCATGGCTGTAGCTAGCTTGAATTTCTTTTTTGTCTAAAACAGATCTGGTTGTAAAATTTAACAGCATGGGATTTCATCTGGAAGCTGCAAATGGGAATTCCATTATTGAACAAGATCATTTAGCATTCTGGAAGAAGATGAAGTCAAACATACCATATGAACTACTAGAATCAACAAATGGGAAACTAATAATCGCAGGACTCTTACTTGTAGCATTTTGAGCATTAATGATCAAATGACTCACATCAGCAGTGCCAAAACACCAAAAGAAAAATGGGGCACACGTGTGTGAAAATAAAGCTATAACTGTGAGATTTGTCTGAGGGAACTTCACCAAATAAAGAGGAGGCTCCTAATATGTAGCCAAACACAACAATCAATTGAAATTCAAGCTGTTTAACATTTATGAATATCAAGCTGTCATCCTAAGATATAGCTGAGGAAGTTTTCACAAATAAAGATGACAACATAAGATGTGGCCAACAACATTAATCACTTCAAAAAATTGTTAGAGATGCTAGCACCTATTGAGGCACCAATTCAAAATGTACATGCAGTCATCGCCTTGCTTGAATTACTAGCCTAATCTTATGACAGTCTGGTCACTTCATTCACATAGAGCCCAGATCGCCATAATAATGCAAGAGAAGACATGAAAGAAATATTCAAAGGTTGATAACAAAAAACATATCTTTCTTTCAACAAGTAAGAACAAGAAGTTCGAGAAAAAGGTTGTTGATCTGACACAAAAATGAGATTCACTTGCAATTATATTTTTTGTTGCTAAAATAGCAAGGTATAATTCATTTATTGCAAAAAGCAATGGCACCACACCAAAGGAGCATTGGAAAATGTTTTAAGTTGAAAAGGAGGATAAATTAAATGTGGCAACATACTTCAGGTAGTCTGAGCCTACTACTTACATCAATGCTCCACCAGTTGGCGCCCTTGCATTTTTCCGTGGTCATCCTTCCTAGCAAGCATGTGAAAATTAATGTGCACCAAATTCCTCTCACAAAATTGAATATATTTGTACTCAAAATCTCACCCCAATGAAAAGCCCAAATAAACTATGCACCTGGCAAAGTGCACAGGCAGGCACAATGGATGTAGGAAGCTTGCAATGATGGTGGTTTAGGATTATCTGATTTTCATGGCCTCCATGGCTAAGTGGGTAGTACACAATCAAGCACACTGGATGCATGAGCTTGAGTTTGCAATTGTAATGGATGTGGTTTATTGTATTTTTTTCAACTAAAAAAATTGTCTTTGGAGCAGTTTTCAGATATATGTAATTTTTCTTGAGATTGGACCACGTTTGGAGCAATTTTTAGATATATATAATTTTGTTTGAGATTAGACCTCCCTACTTAACTATTAACCATTAAACCACATCCTGAAAACTATTGAACATGTCTGAATGGCTAAGTGGTTTGTTATAAATCTGGTAATTGATTACGATGCAATGGGAAAACACCTTCAGCGTCGCTCGAACCTACGCCCAAATGGAGACCTTGAATGTATCTGTTTCGCCAGACGCTGGGAGCTGCCAATACAGACAATTTATAGTAGCACGGGGTGGGATTCGTATGCACGGGCCTTCTGGGCGCCTGCCAAAATGGTGGATGTCATTGTTCACAGAGTATAATTTACCTTACGCCTAGGGCACAGCCTGCCGGGATTCAACACCGTGAGCGGACCTGCGAGGTGAGCAAGCACCGTGAGAAGGAAAAACGAATGCTCGGGAGGACCTGTTTCAGTTGTGCGAATGGAGCAAATGAATGTTTGGCGCGAGGGATCGTTTGAAATTGCATGGGTGTTGGTTGCCAGCACAACGGGTGCCAGCTCGGAGGTGGTGGGGCAAAGAAGCGTTAATTAGTGTTATATGCTATCGATTGCCTTACATAGTGTTATATGTTATCTATTGCCTTATGGCGTTTTCTTTGCAACGTTTGGTGCAAATGCTAGTTTAGAAAATATGATAATATTACAATGCCTTGATCAAGCCCGAACAACTTTTGCACTATCTCTATCTGTCTCATTGCTTCCTAGACAAGCTTAGGTCAAAACTTAACTAATTTTTTCTTTCCCAAGTCCCTAATTCTTTGTGATGTTTCCTTGGGAATTAGACCCCCATTAATTAGGGAAATTCCTTAATATGAATTGTGCAATCCTCATAGGCATTCCTCTGACTGCATGCACAACTTGTACAATTTAGTACACTTCCCTTGAACTCCAATCTCAACTGGGTAACTCTCAGATCTGACATGCATGAGTTATTTATGAGTGAATCACCAGTTAACTGGTTGAACACATGAAGCAATACCCCACAGTCTAACCTCCTACTAGTTTATCCATTACTTGGAACTAGTTTAATTGACTTTAACTTAATTAAATTGAATTAATTAATTACAACTAAAAATAAACTCAATCAAATCTCTTATAAAGTAGGAGACACTCTACATGACTCAAGTTAGACCCTCAACTCTAATTACCTGAGCCAACTAAGTCAAATTAACTTAGTTAACTCGTACAAGTTGTCTTTTGATGTGGAATTACAATTTTATCCCTAATTTAATTCAAGGACAAAATTAAATCAAGATGTTCTTGTTGCATTTTCAACACTCCCTCTCAACAACAAAAGGGATTATCAGATACCCCAATCCTGCCACTATGGAACTCAAATTTGACTCTTGATAGTGCCTTAGTTAAGATGTCTTCATCCTATTCCTCTACAGGAATGTACTCCATCAACATGATTCTCCTTTGCACACAATATCGTAGATGGTGATATCGGATGTTGATATACTTGGACCGATCATGAAAAAATGGATTCTTAGAGAGTTTGATAGAACTCTTATTATCACAGTAAATCACTGTAGGATCCATCTGCTGACCAAATAACCCAACTAGGATCTTCCTAATCTAGATAGCCTCACAAGATGCTCGAATAACATCCATGTACTTTGCTTTTGTCGAACTGAATGCAACTGATATCTGCTTCCTGCTGTACCAAGAAACTATTGCTAACCCAATACTGAAGATTCCCCCTGATGTGCTCTTCCTGTTGGATGGACTCCTTGCCCAATCTGCATATGTGAAGCCTTGCAGAATCACTCCCTCTGTCTGTTTGTACCAAAGACCAAACTAAGTGGTGCCTCTAAGGTATCTCAACACATGTTTAACTTTCTTCCAATAGAGTTTGGTTGGCTTAACCATTTATTGACTAAGTTGGTTTACTACAAAAAATATGTATGGTCGTGTGTTCACCAAATACAAAAGTGAAACCAAAAGCTTCCTGTAAATAGTAGCCTCCACTACTTCACTTGAAGTAGCATATTCCTTCATCCAATTTCTTGCTAGAGGAGTCTCCATGGGTTTTCTGCTCTCCATGTGGAACTTATTCAACATCTCGTTGGCATACTTTCCCTAACAAACAAAAAATTCCTCATCTCCTTGCCATGCTTCCATACCAAGGAAATAATGCATGAGCCCTAGGCAATTCATCTTGAATTCTCTTGCAAGATCCTCTTTGCAAGATTTGACCAACTTCTCATCACCTGTTACCTTCAACCATAATATGGTAAAGGTTTGCATCTGCTTCACTTTTAGTGAAGCCCAACCTCATGAAATAGTTGTCAATCATGGTGTACCAAGTAAGGGGTGCTTGTTTCAATCCATACAATTCTTGCTTGAGTCTGCACACATGCGACTCTATGTTGAAGGTCTCAAATCCTTTTCGCTGCTCAATGTACACCTCTCCCTCAATCACTCCGTTGAGGAATGCTATATTCACATCCATCTAATGTATCTTCCATCCCATATGCACTCAAAGTGCTAGAATAGATCTAATTAAAGAGTACCTTGCTACTGGAGAAAATGTCTCCTCTTAATTAATTCCCTCCACCTGAGAGAATACTCTGGCCACAAATATGGCCTTGTGTTTCTTGAAACTCCCATATGTTGCTTGATTTACCTTGTAAAGCCATATGGAACTCACCAGTAACTTGTCTGCTGGTCTTGGGACCACTTCCCTAAAATTGTTTATGATAATGAAGTCATACTTATCTACCATGGTATCAACCCATACTGATTGCTGCACTACTTCCTCGAATGAGGATGGTTCAATCTCTACAATCTCACTCATCAAAGCCATGTAGCTAGTGTACCGATATAGTGACCTCCTCTTCCCACGCTATGATGTGGGGGCTACGACATTATCTATAGCATCATGCATCAATCTGTCAGCTTCTTTGGTGCACTTCCTTCCATATATGGAAGTCTCTGAATGAGTAGGTGTTTCCACTCTCTACTCCTCTGCATGTGGATGCTCCACATCATCCTCAGGTTTTTCATTTGGAGCTAGAAGCTCCTCATCTGCATGCAACTGAAGCTCCCTCTCAAGGGAACATCACATGGCCTTCTCTTCATCGAAATTCACATCTCTACGAATCACTGACATCATGTGAGATGGAAGGTACACCCAATAGTTGTGAGGTGTATCAGTTTACCCCAAAAATATGCCCAACTCAATGGTTGGTTGTAGCTTTTTCCTTGTATCCTTGGTAACATGACAGTAAAATGATGAACCAAAGATCCAGAAGTTAGCCACATCTGGTTTCTTACCTGAAAAAGATTTTTCTAGTGTACTCATCTTGAGAATCCAATGAGGAATCCTATTCTACACTTATACAACCGTGTTGCATGCTTCAGCCCACAAGTGCAACAGTAGGCCCTGATCATGTAGCATCACCCGTGAAACTCCCTTAATACTTTTGTTCTTCCTTTTAGCCACCCCAATCTACTATGGGTTATGGGGTGTTATTAACTTATGTTTAATGCCTTCTGATGCACAAGAGTTATTGAATTCATTCGTCACATATTCTCCACCATTATCGCTCCTAAGAGCCTTCACTTTCATGCCAGTGTATTTCTCAACAAGTGCTTTAAATTCACAAAATTTAGAGATCGTCTAATCTTTCTTTTGCATGAAGAAAATCCAACACTTACATGAGAAATCATCTAAAAATATTACATAATAGCTATGCTTTGCCTTGGAGGCTGTCAAGAATGGTCCACACACATCTGAGTGAACTCTTTAAAGGATCACTTGCACTCGATTGTCCTTATCATGAAAGGTGTCTTTGGTGTACTTCCCCAATATACATCCTTTTCATGTATCTCTCTGCTCTATTACACCCTTGGGAAGTTGTGTAGAAATCTGCTGCATGATATTCAAAGCTCCATTGTTAAGATGCCCCAATCTTCTATGCCATAATTGTAACAACCCCCAAAAGAAACATCTAATTAACTTATTAACATTAAATTTAAACAATGAAGAGTGCTTACCTGAGCTTACCTGTGCATGAAGTAGGCTTACCGCAACATGGTTTTGGGGACGACTCTCCTCCCAACCTTAGGCTCAATTGTGCAGGATTCTGCTACAACTGGCCACCCCCGAGCCCTCAATCAACGACTACTGCCAGTATTCCTAAGTCTCAATACTCTTCCAAGAGAATGAAGACAGAACCTCAGAATGATGGAACAAGACCCTTCCATCCTCCTTATCATTCCTTAAATAGAAAAAAACATTGGATGGGAAACCACATGCACACCTCCATGTGTCTGCATGTCACATGCCCACCCTCCATGTGTCGGCATGCTAATTTTGATAATTTTCTTATTTATTTATTATTATTATTTGTTATTTTGGTTATTACTCTTTTTATTTTTATTATTTATTATTTATTTATTATTTTATTACTTTTTATTTATTTACTATTTATTATTTTTATTTATTTATTATTATTATTCATTATTTTTATTATTACTTATTATTTTGTATTATTTTTATTTATTTTATTATTTATTAAGTGGTTTATTTACTATTATTCATTATTATTATTATTTATTATTAATTATTATTTTTTTGTATTATTTTTATTAGTTCTTATTATTTATTATTTATTATTAAGGGAGGGATATTACATACTCTCCCACTTTAAGGAACTTCGTCCCGAAGTTAAGTTTTATTAATTTTATTAGTTCTTATTATTTATTATTTTATTTACTTCAAGTTGCCAACACCCTCTGCTGAACTAGTATAACCAGCAGGCATCGAAAGTTCCCAACACCCCGGGAAATCTCAAGGAATATCTGTCCTTTTTCCACTTTCGGCACCAGGCACAAGCCTAACCCAGTCTGTATCCTAGTCCAAGGCTGGCCCCAAGGCTCGCGCCTGACTCAGACCTCATCTGCCCCAAGGCAGGCATCCGGTGACCTCATCTGCCCCAAGGCAGGCATCCGGTCCGGTACTCAATGACCCCGGGCATCTCGCAGGCTGGCCCACTTCCTCCACAACTACTAAGGCGCACAGCCCCAGGCATCGAAGTCCTTTACATCCCTTCTAGACTTCGGCATCCCAATCCAATAACAGGCACCTAGCCTGGAACATCAGGTACCAAGCCTGGAACATCAGGCATCAAGCCTGGAATATCAGGCACCAAGCCTGGAATCATCAGGCACTTGGCCTTCTCAAGATGGTCCCATAGCTCTTCAAGAGCTATCCATCAAGAGCTATACACAAGACAAAGGAACCGCTGGCATATGTAGTGTTGATTGAGTTTTGTCCCCAACCCATATGGTGTTACTTATTCTCCCTCGTGCGTATGGGCTCGCACGAGATCATCAAATAAACCGGCCCTCTCGGCCCATTTGTGGAGTCCTGTGAATCATCACATCTCCACATGCGTCTAATGCATTAACCATACCATCATATAGCTTGATGATGTTCAATATACAAATGATATGAGTAGTAAATGAGCAGATACATGTAATTTGAATGGCAATTGCAATGCAAAATTAAATTTACTAGAAGATCATATTGAGAGGGTTGTGTTTTTGCAATAATGGATGAGAGAAATGCCAAGCAACTGCTATTGGTAAAGGGCAGTAATCGAACAAATAATTAGTGAATAATATGATCAACATTCGCATAATGTTATTTCTGTGTTTTTAGATCAAACTGAACCAGAGATGCAGGTGAAAAACGATCACTAAAGGTGAGTGCTATTTAAACTGTGTTTGTAAAGTGAACCAGTGTTGAGTAGTTACACCAGCATGCCAGTATACCATATCAAGATTATAGGATTACATACTTTTCCAATGAATTAGTGAATCATAAAAGTATATCTTAATTATGTCATACCATATAATGAAATATTAATGTGAACAGAGAACCAAAGAATCCGCATGAGAAAGCAATGAGGAACTAATGAATGCACCAGACTTTAAGTTATACTAACATTATTCTGCTGTCAAGAATCTGATTGTTGTAGCTTATTGCTAAGAATATATCTATCCTTAGATACCAAATTGGATAGCTAATTAAAGAAAAACTGCAATGTGATGTGAGTCACTAGATGATCCAATCCATCCACTAATTTACCTTTCAAATGATCATTGAATGCAAGATAAGGAGTACTAATGGTTTAGATTCTATCAATCACGGAGATGTGGTTCAATACCCACCAAAAGTCGAAGAAGTGCTTCGAGTCTCGTGACTAAAGAATCTTTTTCCTATTACAAGATTACCATCAATCCTATGGAAAGTAACACAAAAAAATGACATTTTCCTTTTAATCACATTCAGTTACTATTTTCATGTCATGTGTTAATTTATGACAGTAAATTAATATGATAAATGGTGAAGTAATATTAATATGACATAAAATTTATGAATCAAGAATAAAAATATTCCACACCATAAAGAAGAGACACTGCCACCTGACACAAAACCGGATCGGATGACGGGGAAGGTTATTCCTCCCCAACACAAAAGAATAATCATTTTATTAATTATATGGTCTGCCTGCAAGCGCACCTGCGAAGGCAACACCATTGCAAATCCTTTAAATTTCAATACAATTAGGCGTAAAAATTGCCTGCCTAAGATTTGTAAACTTGTCAAGAAATCTGTCCATACCGATCAACCTCATATGGTGATTTGAAACATTCAGACACCTGCAATCTTGCGATATACACTTACAAATTTACAGATTTGTTATATAGCTTCGCATGATCAGCCGCACCTCCGGTGTTCAAAATCTGAAAAAACAAAGCGGTACTAGATCCGTAGAGTTAACAGACAATGAAATGAGTGTACTCCACTGATGTAAATGGATTATCAAATGCTGAGCGCAATAGCGGAATAAAATATAGATGTGGAGGTATGAATAACTGAAAAAAAGATTCATCTATCTGCATAAAGATTCACCCATTGATTAATTGAATCCATAGAAAGCTACGCGCGATTCGAGATAGATGTGTTATCAACAGGATTTGTTCAGGACGAGATATTGGTTCATGAATACAGCGTAATTTACAAAGCTACTAATCAGAATGACTGAATGAACCAAAAACTTGAGTAGCCAAAAAAAAGCATGGATATGATACGTTGAAGCTCATCTCAACCCAAATTTCTTTTTCCACTGCCTCATTGGGCTTTTCTCGAGCCATAACTCCAAATGCCAAATGATATACCGTCAAGACCTCATTGTCTGACATCAAGAAGCATCTTTATCCCAGTAAAACCAACTTCTTCAAAACCCACTATAAGAGAATCCATTAACACATTTGGACAGTGGAATTCCATCAGAAAAAAACTAAGCCATAGAATATATTCAAGAGACGTTCTCAATTATAAGAATAGGAGGATAATCACAAGATAAAATTGCCATGAGATGAATGCTCTCCTCAATAATGCACTAACTTAGAATTCAGAAAATAGATACCCACTTAATACATGAACCATAAGTCCAATGATAACTCGAGCGCTTATCCTTTCAAACAATTAGCCAATGATTAACAAGATTACTCAATGCCCTTAACTTTCCAAGACATGCCAAACACGACAAATGCTTTGCCAAGGTGCTCAAGATAACAATGATAATAGAAAATGCAACCAATGTTTCTTATTCAAGTAAGAAAATCCCAATGATCATTCAACTTAAGAGATGTCTAACATAATCAAGAAGACCTTCAAATCTCCTTAAGTGCCAATATAAAGTTATCTTTCAATAATGTGTTAGAATTATACCAAAGTTGTCCAACAATATATCTCTTATCTAATGCAATCGACCTTTCTCAATCAATATAATCAAAGAGCTCCCCAGACTTTACATATTCTATCACAACATATATCTGATGGAGTTTCTATAACCTCATAGAGACGGTGAAAATAGTGACATATTCCTTAAAAATAAAATAAAATAAAAAAAATTCTTAAAATTATTCTCAACTTGCCAATAATTCTTTTCATCATTTAACCAACAAAATTATTAATAAATAAACAATTAATAATATATGTGAAACAAAATAATAATCAATCGAATATATAAAAAAAACTAAACTAGTTCTACAAATTTAATTGAAATAAATAATATACATCAATTATAGCTAACCCATCATATAAATGCCATCTAACATTCTATTATTAAAAAAATTATGTGAACGTTCAACAAGATTTCAACGCAGTGCCACTGTTCAAATATCTATTTTTCAAAAGAAACCACATGCTTTCAATAAATTGCTAGTTCTATTTCATAAATTACAACCCTAATTAAAAATGGTAATTGGTTTCGGAGGGGAGCTTTAAAATACAAGTTCAAATCCTAACAAGTGTTTGCAATGCAATTTTATCTTGATCCAAATTTAATATCATGAGGCAGGCAGCAAAGATTGCAGGCATGCTAAGCGACATTTGATAAATTAAGCAGCTATCCATCTTTACATCATTAGCACCACACTCCAAAGACATTTTGCAATCATTTCTTTCATTCTTTGGGGTGTAGATGAAGAGAACATAAAAATTTCAATTACTCACAAGGTCATACGAGGCTAGAATTGCCACCCATACCTAGTGGCGATATCCACTACTACCCTCCTGAGTCCTAACTCAAGAAACATGAGGATTTACATTACCATTTCAGCAATAATTTAGAAGAGTTCCAAATCTAATATTACCTTCTTAAGCAATTGCCCTGTCAAACATCAAATATTGCCAATTATATGAAAAAAGTATTGACATTATAATTGTGGAAAATCGTAATGAAATGTTCTGATAGGAATGATTATAGCAGTAAGACAGGATGGAGATGGTACCCACACAAATCGTATACCTTAGCCTGCAGCTTCTTATGGGAAAGCTATCAGCATCCTAATTGGAATAAAAAAGGTGAAAAATCAAAGATACCAATTACCATTTTACTAAACACAGGGAAACAATTCTTTCCGGATGACGTAAGTTTGGCAGATCTGTTGATATTAAAAAGAGTCAGACAAGTTATCCTTTTTGACAGATCAGTGACTGAGAGTTAGTCCTCGTATACTTCCCAGATCTGGTTTTCTAAAAGAGTTAGTGTCTCATATACTTCCCAGCTCTGGTTTTCTAAAATGTAACTCACTTGGATCCAAACAGTCATCTACCTCATAAATCAACATCCCTACACCATTGCCTTTCTTGTAGTGTATTTCTCTAACTCAATACATGCTACATATCCAAAATTTCAAATAAAAGCAGCCAAGTTTATACCTACATTCATGTTGAGCACACTAAGGAAAAAGATAATTGATTACACAACAAATTCTTATTTGTTCTTCCATACAGATTCTATGTCATTAATCATTATGAAGTTCCATTTCCCAACACTTCTGTCATAAAAATGGTGAGACCATCAATATATACATCAACTAGAGCAAGTTAAAAAACATTTTCCACCATTCAGAATAAATATATATCAGAAAATTCATAAACCAGAGAAAGAAAATAAAGGATAAATTTCAAATTCAAAAGTTCCACTATTCAGGTTATAGTATGGAAAACAAAAACAAAACCAAGGTATTGTTGGGTATACGACCAAAATCCCACATTGACTAGAAGTGGGGAGAATCATGGGTATATAAGGATGGACAAATATCTCCATTGGTATGAGGCCTTTTGGGTTAAGTCCAAAAGCAAATCCATTATCCTTCATCCATCATCAAGGCGAAACAGCTGAAGTGAGATAGAAGAGAGCCAGACCATGTGTATACTTCTTGAAACATTTGGGTGAATACTTTACCCATTATCAGGGCCAGACAACTTATGAGCTTATGGGAAATGGAAGAGAGCCAGGCCATGATTATATCGCATTGAATCCAAGATAAATCTGTAGGAGAGAATTTGAACGTTGGAAAAATTAGAAGAGGGCAAGAGAACCAGGTTGTGGTTTCTTAAACTTAAATAAATTAGTTTCAAGAAAGATGTTAAATTAGAGAATCAGGTCAGAGATTGAATTCGGAGGAACATATTGCCACGGCCGATACTGATTTAGAATCCCTGACTGATTTCAAACTTATGCAGAAAGAATCTTCAAAAGGCATTGATGCTTTCCAGAAAGAAAACATTAACATTGAAGCAGAATTACAAGATGAGATCAGAAAAGGTCAAAAGCTTCAGAGGGAAATTGAAGATTTGCAGAAAAAGCAAGAGCAACCTTAGAACCGAAGCATCCAGTGAGCTGCAGGGTATAAAGGGTTCTAGAGACGGAACCTTTAGTTTATCGATGAAAAATGAGGACCTGAAAAAAGAAAATTATGGGCAGTTTGTTGGGATGCAAGACCAAATTACCCTTTTGCTACAGAATGTGAAAGCTAAAACTGAGCTTGTTGACATCCAACAAAACAAATTGGGGATCTTTTACAAGCACTTGTAAAATCCAAGTGTGAAAATACCAGATTAAGAAATGAGAATAACAGATGTATGGAAGAGCAAGGTGATATTTGATAACTTGGAGGTAAACAGTGAGATTTACAGTTCCAGTTATGCAGGATCTTATGAAATTTTGAATCTTAAATAACTTGTATTAACTTGCATTACTCATATCAGAAAAGCTCCAGATAGAGAAAACATGTGCACTGTTCTACGTAAATGATGGAAAAGAAGCATATGATTGTCTTTTAACTTCGATTCATTACAGTTTAAATATTCATCTCCAACATGTCATAACAGTGAAAGCCAATAGTATAACATTGCCAAGTTTCTCCGCAAATTTAGTTAAACAACACAATCTCTAACTCTGAAAATTTCTGCATAAACTTTCTCTGATAAAAAAAAGACACTTTTTTCCATTTGGCAGAATAACCAACTTTTAATATTAATTCTAGATTCTATGAATTCTTACACCAGTTACATTATACATCAATTGGTATTCACTAAGTACTTTTGCCATTATAAAAATATTACCAACTATAATAGGTGAACAAAAGGATACTTGAGAAGCCATTTTCAAGTAAGCTATGTAACAGCCCAAAATACACTAGCTGCTAGGGGAAAGAATAAACAAATAGGGAAACCCTTTGAAATGACACGGATTATAGGCTGCAGTTTAAGGGAAAAGTACACGGAACTTGTTATAGTGACAAATACAAGATACTGTTTGTAAAGGGAGATTGAGAACTGATAACATCAAAATTTTGGACGTCATGAACAACTTAACAAAATTCTCTGTGACACGGTTTTCAGATATGCGAAAAGAAACTAAAAATCTGAAACCCATAACTATGGAAAATCAAACAACCCATTTACCAAAATGCAACAAGAAACAATTTTAGCATAAGACTTGTGCCTCAGACCCAGTTCTTGTTCAAAATCCAGTTCTATGCATTGCAGACCCTCAGGAAAAGTTTGCCAAAGCAATTCCAGCAAAACAAAATGACAGAAAAACATGCCACGAACATCCCAACAGGCCTTAACCCAAACCATATGCCCTAAGACACTGGCACATAGCTGAAAGAATGAGGATCTATCAAACATCCGTTCATGCAAGAATTAATCATATATCGCGCTCTACTTGCTTTGTTACAAGCAATTTGGTAATCTACCCCTGCAACCTTTATGTATAAAACAAAATTCCAACATACATTACCCTAGCAGGATGTTAGTTAATTCATTTCGACTCAACATACGAACAACAGCTATTGTCCAAGAAAAGTAAAACAAAGTGAAAACTTCAACTCCAATTAACTGACCACGGAATAGCACTCTCAAATAAGACCTTTCTTCCATCTTCACAGAAACAGAGTAGCTACACAACAGCATTAGTCTTCGCAGAAATGAAGACATGGTATCTTGGAAGAAGCGAGTCAATTTCCTCACAAATTTGGAAGAAAAAGAGGATGTCAACAGCACTTCCGAATTCTGACATGTAATGGAGAGAACTAGAATTACACCAAACCACTGGAAAGAAGTTCATGATACGGAATTTCACAGTTAAAATCCATTTTTTTTTTTTCTTTTTTTAATGGTGATGTTTCTCCAACAGTAAATTTGTGATTTAACACGACCGATCAAGCTTATGCTCATTAAATTTTTTTTGAATTACTTATCAATAGTAAACAGCCAACCAGGGATTTCATTGACAGTCCCGTTTAAAGCAAGTAGCTTTATGGGACATCCACAATGGTGAAAAACATCAGCAAGCACTCACTGCAACTATCCATCCATGAGCCAAATCGAGAAATTTCTTCAAATTTCCTAATAATAACTTGCTAAGATTGTATTTCCAAATACATGCACATGTAACACGAATAACCTTCACTTTACAGATTGAGAACAGTAAGCAATGAGTGCGTAAAAACTGAAATTTAGGCCAACCCAATTCCCAATTTGAAACGAGTAAAAGCAACAATATACACGGATTAAAATTTGGGCCCAAACCAAGTCACAGTTTGAAGCGAAAAGCATAACCAACAATATATAAGAACTGAAATTAATTCAATAGTTTGAAGTAATGAGCACACCCAGCAAAATATGACTACAACGGAGCGCAACCGAATTCACAGTTGGAAGCATTAAGCGTACCAACAAGATGTAAGAATAGAAACGGAGCAGGACCCCCACGGTTTGAAGCAAAACGCATACCCAACAATATATATACAGATTCAAATTGAGGCTGCCACAATTCACACTCTGACCATCACAAATCATCATCAAAGTGACTTGAAACTTCTGAAAACAAATGAAATTTTAAGATCCCCTGAAGCTTGTGGCCTAACCCAAATTAATCACAAAGTTTTGGTCTGGATCTTTCTTAAAATTTTTGGGTAACTTCTTATGGTTTATGGCTCAATTTCCTCCACAAATTCACATCTTTAAACCCTCATAAATTTTAGTGAAATACCTCTGCAAAACCACTAGTGTTAGTCCTGAACAAATGAGAAAAGAAAAGATCCTAAATATCCTTGTGGCTGGGCTAAAAGAGAGCTTTCGGCCTTACAGCTAGGCCTAGAAAGGGTCTCTAAGTGTTCAGATCAGGGTATGACCTGGTTACATAACAAAACAACGACTTAAAACCCCTGCAACCAATGAAATCAGACCTGCAAAACAACAAGAGTTAGTCTATAAATTAAAAGAGCAGGGAGCAAATCCAACAGCTAAGAAAAGTGAATCCTTTAAAACTAGCAGCTAGCCTTCAAAATATTTTCCAATAGTCAGCAAATCACAAGTTCAAAGATGAGCATTAAAACCCTTTAAAAAAATGATGATTATAACTCTGCAAGGGCCAAGGATCAGTCTCGGGATAAGAATCAGTCCTAATAGAGCTGCAGCTAAGGAAAATAGGCCAAAGATGCTAGCGGCTTGCAAGGGAGAGCCCTAAAACTGTATAAGATCCCAAAAAAAGTGATGCCCAAACTCTTCAAAATTTTAAACAAATTCTTTGGAGATTAGCGACTACAGGTCTGAAGCAAAATAAAACCAAATGGGCTTGTGGCTTTCCTAAACTAACTCCCTTAAGGTCTTGCAAAGTGAACCAGGTCCGTGAGCCAAGTTAGAGCAATTCCAATCGATTTTACATGCTAGAAGAGACAATGCTAGAAAAAAAATTAAAATTATAGCAAAACCCTATTCCTTAACTCTCTTTTACCAAAAAAAAAGCATTGAAGCTCCTGCAAAAGGACAAGGGTCAGCAAATGAATCAAATGCAAATTTGATTGGAAACCTAAAGGGTAGCAGCCTTATTAAAAAAAAAGGTAAAAGGCCTGCGGCCTTCCACAAAAGATATTTTTACTGGGCTATAAATGAACAGAAACCACAATCGATGATCCTGCAAAACAATTGGACTTGAAGAAAAATAGGCAAGTAAATTGTTTGAGCCACAAAATTTTAATACCAATCCTCCAAGGCTAGAGCAAAATTCTGAAAGCTAACGAGCACACAAAAATAATTTTAAAATTTAAATGAAATTCAAATGGAGGCCTAGGACAAGCCTCAAACGATACAACATAGGCCATAAACGATACAACATCCCTCTTTCACCGGCAAGAAAATTACCAGTTAAGTGCTTTTAATAATAGAAAAACTTAATATATAAACAAATTAATACATCTCTCATGAAAGTAGTAAATGTCAAGAAATAATAAAAAATTTCTACATAAAAATGCCCAAAGGCCCTA
>APFE030580048.1:0-17983 GCA_000404065.3 Pinus taeda
CCTCCTCCAACTCCACCTCCACCACATCTACCTCCTCCACCACGACCTCCTCCTCATCCACCTTGTATTTCTCCACCTGCACCTCTGGTTCCACCACCACCTCCACCTCTACCTCTGCCTCCAAATCCACCTCCACCTCCACCCTCCTCCTACTTGTTCGCCACCACCTCCCCCTCTGCCTTGACCTCCTACTCCTCCACCACCACCACAACCACTAACCCCTTCTTCTCCACCTCCACTCACTCCTCCACCAGCTCCACCAACACCTCCTCCACGTCCACCCTAGCCTCCTCCTCCTCCATCTCTCCTCACCACTTTTCCAACCTCGCATCCTCCTCCTCTCCTCCTAAACCTCCACCACTCTTCTGCCTCCTCCTCCAACTCAACCTCCTCCACCACATCTACCTCCTCCTCCTCCTCCATCACCTCAACCTCTACCACCTCCTCCACCAACACAACCAACTCCCCCTATGCCTTCACCACCTCCTCCACCTCCTCTCCACCAATACCTCCACCTCCTCCTCCACCACTAACTCCACCTCCACCTCTGTCGCAGCCTCAAAAAACCTAAAAAAAGTCAGAATTACATATCATTTCATTCTCTTTCTTTATAATACTTATTGATTCATTTTTTACTGTGATAATTCATATATTAAAATATACATGACTATATAACAAATAAATGTATAAAAAGTCACAATATAAACAAGTAATTATGACAACAACAATTTAATTAAAAAAATTATAAAATTTATATAAATAGTATCAAAAGATGTTGAGAAAAATCGCACCAAACTCAATATTATTTATTGTTAATATAGAGAACTTTTTAAAATCAACAAATTAATTATATAAAATCACGAAAAACACAATTACCCTAAATTAATCAAATAAAATGTTTAAAAAATAAAATAAACAAACCGTAGACATATATCATGGAAAACCGAAGTAACATACAAACACAAAACACAAGGAAACTTCATAAAACCTCCACTCGTCATAACCTTTATTGTTATGTTATTGTGGTGTTGCATCGTACTTAGTGGAGGTTATTGTTATGTTATGTGTTCTAACAGTGGTTTACAACATGTGGAGCTTTTTTTTCTCGACAGTATATATATAATATAATCTTTATTTTTTTAAAAACTAATGCTATTGCATCTATATACTAAAAAAATGATTTTTCTTATATTATGGAAAATAATAATTTAGTTTCTTCATAATCACTTGGAATTAAGAAATTACAAACCCTAATATCATCAAGAAATTTTAACACATAAGCTTGACAACAAGAAGATCAAATCCAATACTGGCTTGGGCCGGAGATTATGGATTCATGAAGCGATTTGACAACTTCCATGGATCTTCGTCTCCCACGGATTTCATACAAATCTTCCGTGATTGTTTCCTAGAAATGCAGGAGCCCGTGCAATCTTTTTATTAGAAAATGTGTCTGCATGATTACGTCCTCGGCAGATATGTTCAGACGCAGGTGGTCTCTCGCATATTTATTCCTCTTGCCAACGATTGTCATGGATCACCATCTGTCCAACATTAGATCGCGCGAGTATAACCACTCGCTGCCTTTGCACAAACCACATTAGATCGCGCGAGTATAACCACTCGCTGCCTTTGCACAAACCACAAATTGAACGCGCTGAAGCGAGCATGCTCCCAAAATACACAAGCAACGAGATTGTGTATCGAACACACGACCTTCGTATATTCAACCTGATGCTCTCCGGACAAAGTTACATAGGAGTGTGATCAAACACAAGACCTTCATATATATTCCGTCTGACAATCTCCCAACAAAGATACATAGGCAACAACATTGTGGATCGATTTGGACACATATGGAAACAATTGGCAGACATTGCTATTTTGAAATCCGCTTGAACAATGTAGAAATGGCTCAAATTCCTCCGTCATCTCTTAACTAAATGCTCAGGTTGAAGAGATTCTCATTGTGAAATCCGCATTCAATAATGAAGAAACGGCTGCAATTCCATTACACATCGTTAATTAAATGTTAGCCTTGAATTGACAGATCAGAGATGTCGAAGTCTTCCGTCGCCTCAAAGAACGCGTCGATTCCTTCGTCGACCGCCTTCTGCTGCCGGTGGTATAGGGTTTGGAACGACGCCACTTTGAGCCATTTGCAGATTCGTGGCCTGCCTTTATGCAGCTTACCAGCTTTCGAAAGTACATTAATATGGAATTCCAAGATCACACTGCAAATCTGGACACTTTTATGGGTTTTCGGAATCCCTGAGCAATGCCGACTCGAGGCTCTCAATCATCGGGGCAGAGGTCGAAGGGAAGCCCGGCATCCGCCTGCTGGTTAGGATATTCGACTCACGGTCTTGGATCTCGTCTGAAACGAATCAATTCCTGGCGGCAGTGCATGCCCTCTCAAGCAGTCGAATCCGCGCTGCCGCTTTCCTCAGAGATCAGCATTTCTTTGGATCGGTATCGGGCCTGGTCGAGGGTCACGCTGTCTTCGACCTCTCCTCAGGGGTATGGCCTGGATACTCCACCGACTATTGTCTGGCGCCCAAGCACCGCCACCCCGCTGCCTACAAAGATCGCTGCCATGAGATCGTATGGGTCGCCCTCGGAGATGGTAAGGCGAGGCCCTGGCTAGGGTCGAAGGCCAATCACTGATGGAGTTTTATGGATGGGGATAGCGCAGGTGGCAACATCGTTCATAGCTCGGGGAATCTGCATGCAAGGTTGAGGGGCTGCAGGTTGCAGATCCGACCCATCTGAAAATAGTAAAGCCCAATCTTGACAGATCTCGGCCGGAACTGAGGGCCATATATTGCAGATCTGGGCCGGATCTAATCATTTGGCACAAGATCCAGGAATACACAGCTCCCAGGCAACAGCTCGGAAGGAACCAGCAGCGACTGAGAAAAGGATGCACAGATCCCAGAGATCCAGATCTGGGCCGGAACTGAGGGCCATATATTGCAGATCTGGGCCGGATCTAATCATTTGGCACAAGATCCAGGAATACACAGCTCCCAGGCAACAGCTCGGAAGGAACCAGCAGTGACTGAGAAGAGGATGCACAGATCCCAGAGATCTAGTCCATATCCGTGCTCAGAATCGATGCTTTCGGATTTCTCTGATCTCGACTGAGCAGATCCGGTCCTCCTTCACCTGGGCGCAGCACTTCTCCAGAGGACCCACAGATCCCTTCGAGGCAGATCCGCGTGAGGGCAAAATTTATCTCACGCAGAAGACTTCTTCTCTCATACAGAACCCTCAGCATCAAGAGGCGGAAGACCCAAAAGTCTCTGGACCCAAACCGCACCAGAAATCTTCGAATAACTCCTCTGCCCCCTTTCAGATCCAAATAGTACAGATCTCTGGCAAAACCGTCATGCAATGGGTAAATCCAGCAGATCTGGTACAGAATCTCAAAGCTAATCTGGAGCATAGGCTTGGGATCCCCTCAGGCGTTCAGAGACTTATTTTTCAAGGTAAGCAGCTCGAAGATTCTATTCCTCTCTCTTCTTACAACATAAAGGGCAACAGCTCTCTAGTGTTCTCTTTACGTTTGAGAGGAGGAGCTGCAGGGCAATCCTCTTCTGCTCCGCCAAACTCCTACAAAGCTGCAGTCCGCCCTGAGATGCCAGCAACCCCGGAACCCCCCAGACCCAAGCCTTTCTTGGTTGACAAATTGGAAGAAGTTCCCTCTGTCGAGATTTCCTACCCTGATCTTACAGATGACACCCAAAAATTTGCTGAAAGGGCCATCATCTGCAGATTCAATGGGCTCTGGCCGCGCTCTCAGGAGCTTTATGACTGGATTAAGGAAAACTGGACTGATCGTTGCAAAGTTTATTTCTGTGCAAAAGGTTATTTTATAGTGTTGTTTGATGACTTAGAGCACTGCTACAATGCCCTGGATGAAGGACCTTGGTTCATGGGCCCAGCTGGCCTCTTCCTAACTCCATGGTTTCCAGACTTTGACCCGGCTTCAGCAGTCATCACTAAAGCCCCGGTTTGGATCAGACTCCCAAATCTCCCAGTTCATCTATGGCGCACTGAAGTATACAGGCAAATCGGCAACGCCTTGGGGCGCTTCTTAACAGGAGATTCCGAGAGAGCGAGGCAAGGGCTCTATACATATGCCAGAGTTTGTGTGGAGCTTGATTTAAGCAAGGGACTGCCAGAATACATCAATCTCAAGATCAAGGACACTGTATGGACACAGTACATAGAGTACGAAAACACGGCCTTTCGATGCCGCCACTGTCACCTAACAGGACACTTGTACAACTCCTGCCCATCGTTGTCCGCAAGAACGAAAAGGGGCCTCTTCGCTCATTCCAAGCCCAAGAGTTGGGCTCCCTGTCCACCGCCACCAGCTGGAAGCTCCCGTTCCCCAAGTATGGAAAAGAAGGAAAGTGAATCAGAACCAGATCAGATGCCTCAGCCGATGGATCCGCCCCCGAACAATATGGGGCACACCAATGTCACAGCCAGCTCCCAGAAGCGTCCCCATGGGACTTCTTCCTCCGAATCAGAGAAGGAGCCCCAGGAGACAGAGATCTCCAGTCTTCAAGTTGTCCTAGCCCATTCTCTTCATGATGGCTGGACAAAAGTAAACAAAAAGAAAGGGAAAAAACATTGTGGTGCAGGTTCTGACCCGCTGGGATAACAGCCTGTTAGTCAGTCTTGCTTTCGTAGTCAGTCTTGCTTTCGTTTCTTCTGCTGCAGCTCTGAGATTGTTTCCTTCCTCCGAGATCGAGGTTGATGAGTCCATCATTTCTGGTCTGTCGGTCTCTTGCTCTCCCAATATTTCTGTGTTGGTATCTTTCCTCCGGGACCGAGGTTGATGCTTCCATCATTTCCGGTCTGCCGGTTTTTGCTTCTCCTGATTGTACTATATTTTCCTTAATAGATTTAATTTTTTTACCGAGAAAAAAAAATGTTAGCCTTGAATTTCAGGAATATTAATTAAAAAAAAACAAAATGTTATCTAAATTTAGAAAAAAGAATATGAATGACATTTTATAAAGTTACATAAAAAAACTTTAAATTAAAAAATATAACAAACCAAAATAAATAACTTTTAAATTTTAAAAAATAGAAAATAAAAGATTGAAAGTTAAATTAAAAAAAGACATTTAATTGTTTTTGAGATAAAATATTTGCAATTTCAAAGTTACAATGACCGAAGTGTTGATGGAAAAAAGAAAAAATTAAAATTAAATTTTAAAATAACAGTTATTTGTTTTTAAAGTAAAAAATTTGGAGTTTCAAAGTAAAACATAAATTATAGAACCTATTTCTACATAAATTGTACCTTGAAATTCACATATAATAATTTTTTTATAATTAATAATTTAGAATATAACTCAAATGTAGAAGAATAATAAATTCAATAAAATGTACTTCACATATAACCCTAGAAACTTGTTGGGCATAGACTTTAGCAAGAGTATTTAAATTTTTGTTTTTGACATCTTTATATTTTGGTGTATTTTCTCAATGGGGATACCTCGTTCTCTATATTTAAGTTGAATATGACAACCAAATTTATCAAGTAAAAGGGTTTAGTTGGTACCAATCAATTAAACTTTGAATAGAATATTAAATGGGACATAAAGAACTTTTCTACTTCAAATTATATTCTTGTTTCAATAATTGTAATGCTTACGATGGACCAACTAATCACCAAAATTTATTCTTATCAAGCATTACTATGGAGGTGTGAATCACTTATTCTTTTGTCTAACCTAGAAATAATTACTTATCCTCAATTTATTCTTAGACATGTCCATATTGGAACAATCCTTGCAATTATCATTATCTTCCTTACTCAAATCCTAATTCAAATTACTAAAGAAAGTCTATTATAACATGGTCTATTAACAAAATATAAAATGGTGCCCATAATATTTTTATGCATAATATTCTCTATACATATAGACTAATTCTTAAGATATTATAATAATTATCTACGCTAAATAATAATAATATAAAAAATTATATATTCGGAGTTGTTTTCAACTAAACTAGGAATAAGACATTGCATCAACAGTAAAAATAGTTTACAGTAATAAGAAATAAATAATGTTTTTGTTTTTTATTAACTATCAATAAGATTATAATAATAAATTATATTAGTTAAATATAAATATAGAATATACCATTTTATATTTAGCCAAATATAATTTATAATTTAATATTATTGTATTATGAATCACCCTTCACAATAGAAAGCAATTTTGAGGGAATAGATATTTCGGAGAGACCATCATGAAAAATAAAATAAAAAAGTATAAATAATATTATTTCTAATAGAATAAATATTATTTAAAAACTATTTGAAAAAAAAAGGTACAGTCTTACTTATAGAGGTACTGGCTTTTTCATTAGAATCCACCAATACAATTTCAAGAAATATTGTGATCTTTCATTGTTTCAAATTAGCTAGAAAACATTCAGTGAAAAGTCATTTTTTCTATTAGTTAGACTACATCCAAAAAAAACCTTTATTATCAAATTTTCAAAAATATTTATTTTATATGTTTTCAATTTTTTCTAACTTTAATGATAATGCTAATTGAATATTCAATCCAGAACTACTTTGACATGATAAAATAGTGTAGAAATAAGTGTTATTTGTTATTTTCTATATGCCTTTCCATTATCTTCTTTGTAAACACCATCATGCATGCGCATTACCATTTTTTGTAGTGACTAACTTAGAGAAATGGATTCCATGGAATGCTTTTCAGTTATGATGATGGACCATCAACGGAGAAAGATTTTCTTTATGATGTAGCCTGACTGAATAAGAATTTTACCATATGTTTCATACTTATAGCTCTCTCTCTCTCTCTCTATATATATATATATATAGCATCGATCTAGGTTACACATTTTGGCAAGAGAGGGAGTGTTTAGGTGAAAACAATAGCATGTGATCAAGTAGTTTAACTACCCTATCCAACCATCCATTTGTAAGTGGCCGATAAAGCTTCTTGAGTGCTAAGAAGATAGATCTATTAATATACTTGAATTGAAAATTTATGCACTCAATCTAGCATTTAAGCTCTCCAAGCTTGATTGGTTTTTGAGGTCTTAAAATACACATTTCTAGTAGCTCTTATGCAAATTTTTGTATGCTAGTGAAATTAGGGAAAAATTTGTCCTTAGGTGTTGGATTGGATCATGTTTGATTCACGAAGGAATATTCTATCCAATGGCATATGAGTTTGAAATTTTCTAATTCATATGATATTTTTCATATATTTTTCTCTTAAACATAATGCTTCATTTTTGACATATTAAAAGAGGCTCGATGAAAAACCAATAACAAAAAAAAACAAAAACAAATTAAAAATTACCACTATCTTAGTTTACTATTCATGTAATAGTTGAAAAACAACTTATGGGAATACATGTGTCTGCAAATTCAATCGAAATATTTCTTCGTAAACATAAAATAATAATAATAAGTATATTTTTCATAAACAAATAAATTTTTGATATGAAAAATATAGTTCTCTAGTTGTAGACCATGATTATATATATCTATATAGATATATATATGAACGAAATCTACTCCTCTTCTCCTCTTCAATTGGGTGCACGAGAATGAAAATTGGTTCTTCAATGGTATAATACTTTAGAAATGATGTAATTAATGAAAGAGGTATGTTTATAAACTTTATCGAAGTTACCTCTTGTACATAAATAACCGTAAAACCATGAATTTCTATGGAGGATGTCGTTGGTGATTTTTTTCACAAAACAAGAAGGAAATACATTGGAGAAATTCAAATTATATGGGAGATTGAAAAATAGTTCCATGATCAAAACAAATGTGTGAAACCATTGCCATAAAACCTAATTTTATGATGTCCAAGGAAATGAGTTTAAATAACAACTTATTTTTGATAAATTAAGGAAATTCAATTACAAAAATTACAAACTCTAAAAATAAAGTTTAATTGAGCGTTTTGTCATTATATATGCATTATTGAATATTATTCCAAAGAGTAATTTACAAGCGAAAGTTGTTGTAGAAAAGTTTAGACTTCAAGAAAAATATAAATAAATTGTTGGGTTATTCAACGAACTTAAAGACAACCCGACCAACACAGCTGTCACAAATTAAAAATTAAACTGTATTTTTAATTAAAGTGTATTTTTCTCCAAGCATTAGATACAAAAATTGTAATAACACCATTGTAATTTTTAATTCATAAGACCAAATCTTCAGTATTTTCCAAAAAAAAAAGATTACAGTTCCTAAAAATTAAACAAAAAAATTCAGGAGGGAAAGGAGAACATGCTAGAGGTATTCGAATGTAAAGAAAATACAGAAGCCTCTTCTATTACATATGACAATCATTAATCATAAGAAAACATAGAAAACCGAAAGGAGCCAATTGAATACTTAAATGTGGGTTGTTCTCTGCAAATTAATCTCAATACCATGATATAAGGGATGGTGAAATAAAGATCTCATTTTAAACCAAATTAGAAGGGATAAATGGCTACCATAAATCATTGTCCTTGAAAATTGGGGTAAATGAAAATTGGTATCTTCAATTTTTTTTAGATCTCCCTTGAAATAAGGCTATGCTAACCTCTATGCCAAATTTTCTTATAAAATAATTTTGGGGCTACTATTAATAATGCACTATGATACAAAAAACATTTCCATTCAAAATTTGAAACCCTTAAATTTTTTCCAAGGGTTAAATTTCACTACTAAAATTTTCCACTACAATTATTTTTTGTTGAAATATACATGCAAAAAAGTATTACTATAGATAATCACAATATAAAGTGTAATAAAGTTATAGTTTAGTTAATTTCTATGGCTTTTTAATTTATATGGCTTCCGTAGTTTGTTAATTTAATGTTAATATTTTCTTTTACCTTAAATTGAAAATAAATTCCAAAATAGATATGCCTATAATTATGCTAATTGGAAAAATAGATCTTCCATAGTTATAATTTAATTATTAAGTTGATGCCATATATTTAAACCTGATGGAATATGTTGGAACATTCATAGTAATATTCACATATTTCTACCCCTGAAATTTTCCGCTAAGATTTTTTGTTGTTGTTGAAATATGCATGCCATTTTGTTTCTTTTTAAATAATAACAATATAATTTTTAATAAAGTTATAATTTTAGTATTTTCTTTTAATGTTAAGATCCTAGTTCTTAACTTATGGCAACACTTCTTGTTACTATAAATAACTCATGAAAATGTTCCAATTCACATCATCCATGTAGTGATATTGGATCATACATATAATATATTAACATATTACAACATTTACCATTAAAAAATTTGTCATATTCCATGTCTTGGTTCATTCTTCGGGAAAATAGTGTCATCCCCATAGTTTTCCAAGACATTTATAATCATGTCATTTAGATGTCCATGATAGTACTTATTCATATTACATGTCAATGGAATAAGTGATTATACTCTCCAAACAAATTGGTATTTTATTTATACCTTATTCATTGTGGGTATTATTCCTCTAGAATCTAATAATTTATCATACACTCCATATAGAGTGGCATTTACTTCTCAACTGAATAATATTTTTTTTTAATATTTCAAAAAATATATTTATTTTACTAATTATATTTAGATGATTTTTAACCCTATCTTATTTAAAATTTAATTATAAACCAAAAAATATAATTTTAAAATATTAAATTTATGTAGTATGAATTAAATTTTATTTTTAACACTAAATTTATCAAACAACACAAAACTATTTCAATATCATATCTAATATTTTAGGTTTTTTTATTTTTTTGAAACGATAACTTTTATTTATGGAGGGGCAAAGCTCATTAAAACACCTTAGTTTATATATATAGAAGTTGAGTTTGTCTAGTGGGGAGCCATTTTCTATAGAAGGTCCAAGCTACTTGATGAAGGATGTAATTCTTGTGGAAAATTGACTTCAACATTAACCCTATTAGCCACAATTATAGCCAAAACATGCCAAATTTCTTATTTACTCATGATTTCCAAATGGAGAGGTTTCCATGTATTTTTACTCTCCAAGTTAATAAAGAACTTGGCTAAGCTATAGTTGTTCATTCTCTTAATAAGGGTTTCATATTTGGAACCATGCAAATGTTTGAGTAAATGTATCTACCATCAATGTTTTCTTCTTTGAATAAAAAGTGTTTGAAGAAACGTTTTCATGCAAATTGTTTTTGAAAATGTATGAAAGAAAATTTTGAGAATTACTACAAGATTCACTAGCGTGTTTTATTTGGTGATATTAAGGATCATGATTGTGTAATTTGACATAATAAATCCTTCCAATCACCTGGAAAGAACGTAAATTATGCATTTTTGGATTCGAATGAATATTATAGTAGAAACAACGCATAAGGATGGATCGTAGATTCTTTGGATTGTTATTGTGTATGTGAGAGTGAGAGGGGAGCTCACCCATATATGCCTTTGCAATTCATGTGATGTAATGAAGATCATAACGCATGGCCCACTGGAAGCTTGCTCTAATGATTTTAAGACCCTACGACAATTTCTGATACATGAATGTACCCTAAGGACAAATTGAATCCATTTATATTTATCTTCTAATTTTTATTTGAATCTAATTACAGCCAAGAGAAACATCCATGAAGAAGAGCAAGGCAAAAAAAAAAGCAAAAAACAATCAAATTTATCTCTAAACATAAAACCATACAAGGTGAAGTGGGCATGCTATTTTTAGAAGAAAACTCTATACTAAAAAAATTTAAACACCCAAATCCAATAACCAAAATAATATAAACTATGTCACTTCCCATATGACTTAGAAAAATAAGTAAACATACGAGGAATTAACTATCAAATATGTTTTCAAATATTTAAAACCTTTAGTGTTAAATAGCTTTAAAATATCTGAAATGTATTTAAATTATCAATATAAAAGAGATTATATTTTTATTAGAAATTTACATATTAGCACAATTATATAAATTAAATGGTTAGAAAATGTTAATAAACAACAAACACCAAAACATTTGCTTCATAATACATCTCACTTTGCTAAAAAAAAAAAAAATGGAATTAACTATATCATTATTATTATTACAAGTTTAACATATATTCATTTGAAAAAGCATGGAATAAATTTTTTATCCATGAAGATTTATATCCATTTTATTACTGATTTTCTTAGTCTATAAATAGGGTATGTTATAATACCATGGGCAAGACCCATGGCTTCTGTATCTGAAGCCCAAAAAAACATAACTCATTTCATATGAAACTTGCTCACAAGAGATTTTGTTAATTAATCAATTTCACTAAATCAACAAAAAAAATACAACGAGCTTCCACATAAATTTGAGCCTTTGATTTGTGTATACTACTAAACAAATTATAGAATATTTAATGGTCCTACCATAAATCTAATAATAATTAATAATTAGATTTAAATTTTGGAATCTCTATTCTATTTTAAAAGAAACATGGTGATATAATTAAGTTTGACTTCATCTTAATTTTGAGTTACCAATTTGTAAATGACTAAACATATAATTTGATATTAAAAACTTGGTATTTTCAAATTAAAAAATGGATATCAAACTTAAGAGTAAATTTGTTACTAGTGAAACCTAAAAGAACACATGCTACATATATTATTGAATATTGGAACCTAAATAAAAACATGCTATATATATTATTGAATACATAAAAATGGAAGAAAGAGATAAATGTAACTAGCTCTCTTGGATCACTTGTAATAACTTTAACACATTAATTATTAATAATAGAAAACACTCCACAAGAAAGAACTTACCCTAAACTAGATTATATAAAATTATCGAAAAAAAGATAAAATATAAATGCAAATGAAAAACTTGTAATTTTCAATTAAAACAAAAAATTATTGAAGCTAAATGAAAATATTCAATCAAATTAAATAAATGCTTTAAAACAAAAATAAAGAAATATAAGATGCTCTCTAACTTCTCTGGTTAACCTTGTAATATTATTTGAATTGTTGATTGCCCAAACAAGAGGAGCAGAAAAAGACTACCCCAAGATTACATAGAATAGTATTTAGCGAGTATCAAAGATTCCATTTAAATTCAAATTCAACCGTGAACATTCCAAATTTGCGAGCAGAAAAAGACTACCCCAAGATTACATAGAATAGTATTTAGCGAGTATCAAAGATTCCATTTAAATTCAAATTCAAGCGTTAAAATTCCAAATTTGCACCGACTTGGATAGATGTGGATGTGAAGAAAATTCCTTGAAAAGCATCTTTTTCACTAGAATTGAATTTCAAGAAATCCCAACTACTTTGCGCTTTTGCGCTAGAATAAAGCATCTGAGACTTTTTTGTGGTCCACTCCTTTAACTGATCACAGCTATTTTGACATAGACGAGAGATGGAATTTTTATGTCGGTTTAGTAGATGAGGTTGTTGTGCGGTGCATAAATATATGGCTACTTGCAACGAATAGTTCGAATTTCTATCTATCATCTGTATTTGCAGCAAATTTTTTTTGTGTTTGCACCACTTTTTTTTATATGTCACTGTGCTCAAATGTTTGTGTGGCCGTTACTTGCAGAGAAGAAGAGCTTAGGATTTTGGTGTCCTCATGCTCTCTTGACTGTTCGTTTCTGGGAAGCGTCATTTTGGTGTCTCGTTTTTGTGGCTAATCAACGCTCTGTGTCTTTGTTCCAAATCAAAAACTCTCTGCGTAGAATTTAATGGCCAAAATTTGTAGGTTGACCGAAGATGACAGCAATGGATCTCGACCTCTCATCCGTTCTAGGGGATTCTCTGTCGGTTGCAATTGTTCTCTATTGATGATCACAATGGATTTGGACCGTTCCAGAAGATCCCCGCTGCATCCAATCGATTGAGATCAACGGTATTTATTGATTTTGTTATTCATTTCGATATACCATCTATCTGTTTGTAAATCTAACTATTCCAGAAGATCCTCTCCTGTATCCAAGTCTGACTATTCCAGAAGATCCTCTCATATATCCAAATGATTGAGATCAGTGCTATTTCTTGATTATGTTATTCTTTGTATATATCGAAGTAAATTCATTCATTTCGGCCTTGTGTTTGTCCTTTCTATTTGATTCACAGGAACCACCAAGGGAGGAATTGTTATCTTCCAATGCGCTCTTGTTGCTGCTGTTACGAAAACACTTGTTGGTATATTATCTTCCGTTGTTCCAAATTCGTTTCAGGTACTCTGTTTATTTCCTGTGTTTATTTAAATTTTAGATAATTGGTTGTTAATGTAATTTTGTTCTTTCTATTTCATTTTAGTTTAATCTCTTCAAACCAGGCTCCTGTCCTCCTTGATTTTGATAATTATTTTATGATATTTCGATTTAGATTTCATTTCTGTGTAGCCTTTCAATTTTCTGTTGGTTGCAACAAAAATCACATGTAGGAACATAATTGACCACATTAAAAGTATCTTCAGCCAAGTCATTGTGCATGGTTCTACATCGAGTTCATGTCCTTGTTCAAGCCGCCTCATCTGTTGTTGAGGATGAGGTTACGGCTACACGTTTATTAACTTTTTGCATCTGTTACTTTACAAGTTTTCGGTCGTCAAAATGCAGCGTAATTTTATAACACCTTTGTTAGATATGATATCGCTGTACTTTCGAAGTTTTCGGTCGTCAAAAGGCATAGTAATTTTATAACATGTTTGTTAGATATGATATCGCTGTAATTATCAAATTGATCATAATCGCAAACTTCTCTAGATCACCATTTGTTTGAAAAGTTTCACTAATTTTATAACATGTTTGTTAGATATGATATCGCTGTAATTATCAAATTGATCATAATCGCAAACTTCTCTAGATCACCATTTGTTTCAAAATTTTCAGAGGTTTCTGTGAAGTTAACCAATTTCAACGTAAACAAGTCATTTAATTTATATGGTTGCACTAGTGGAGGTGGAGGTGGAGGTGGTGGTGGAGGTGGAGGGGGTGGTGGAGGAGGAGGAGGACGAGGCTTAACGTATACAAGTCATTTAATTTATATGGTTGCACTAGTTCAAAAAAAAAAACTAGTAAAAGTTTTTATTATTGGGGGTTTAGTCTTGTTGAGTTGGTAATGTGAGATATATAATGGGGTACATGTTCTCATGCTTATCATGGATTAATGTGTATACAAGTCATTTAATATATATCATTTCACTAGTTCAAAAGAAAAAAATTTGGTAAAAGAAAGTTCTTATTATGGGGGTTGTAGTCTTGTTGAGTTGTTTCTTGTTATATGGTACTCATTTGAAATACAACATCAACCCAAGGATGCAAGGAGTAAATTAAGGTTGTTTGGAAAATAAAAGGATGCAAGATTGGAGAATAGTTTTCTCAAAGGAATAGATTCTCTAAACTAGGAATTTTCTTTCTCACCTTCTAGGATAAACTTTTAGTTGTTGAATATGTATAAAAATTAAAAAAAAATTAACAAAATATATCTAAAATTACAACAACAACAACAAAAATAAAGGTGAAGCAAGAACCAAAAGACAATCAAAATTCTTTCTACAGTTTAAACCATACAAAGTAAAGTGTGCATGTTATTTTGAGAAGACTCTATTATAAATAACCATACAAAGCAAAGTGTGCATGGTATTTGAGAAGGCTCTATAATAAAAATATTTAAACACACAAATCCAATAACCAAAATAAGATAGATTATCTCACTCTCCATATCATTAACAAAAAGTGGTAAACACTGGAGTAATTCACTATAAAATGTAATTTGAAATATTTAAAACCTTTGTATTTATGTAGCTATAAAATATTTGAAATGTATTTAAATTATCAATATTAAGAAAACCAACACATTTTTAATATAAATTTACATACTAGAACAATTATATAAAATTAATGGCTAGTGACTGCTAATACATCTCCGGTAAAATTTAAAAAATAATGAAATTAACTATTTTTTTATTATTATTATTACTATAAGTTAAATATATACTTATTTCAGAAAGCATGGAAGAAGATGTTTATCAATGAAGGAGTTTCTTAATTTATAAATAGGGTATGCAACAATACATACCTCATTTAATATGAAACTTGTTCATATCATATTTATTTAATTAATGAGTTTCACTCAAATGACAAAAAAAACATAACTACCTTGCACATAAATCTCAGTCCTTGATTTGGGTATACCACTAAAACAACCATGAAAAATTTAATGGTCCTAACAGAAATCTAATAATGATTAATAATTAAATTAATGTTTTGGAATCTTTATTCTATTTTAAAATAAACATGTTTATTGATATAATTAATTTTGACTTCATCTTAACTTTGAGTTACCAATCACATTTGAAATAGTAAACATATAATTTGATATTAAAAACTTGTAATTTCCAAATTAAAAAAAGCATGTCAAAATTAAGAGTAAATATATTATTATTGACACCTAAATAAAGACATGTAAAAAATATATTGAAACCTAAATGAACATATGTTATATATATTATTGAATACATAAAAATGAAATAACATAGAGAAATGAAACTAGCTCTATTTGGTTACTTATAGTAACCTTGAAGAAGTAGCTCTCTTTCATCACTTATAATAACTTTAAAGAAATATTAATAGTTGATAATAGGAAGCACAAAACCATAAAAAGCTTACATTAGTCTAAATTACATAAAGTATTTGTTACCTAAAATATAACTCTCAATAATTAAAATTTAACATTTCCAATTAAAAAATAAACTAAAAAGAATAATTCAATTATATGGATATTGAAACTACATGAAAAATGAAAAATGAGTTAAGAAAAAAATAAAAACATATTACGAGCTTTGTTTCTCTACCACCATTGCTTCTCCAATTAACCCTATAATATTAATTGAATTGCTAATGGGGAAAAGATGATCGATTATATGAATTAAATTGTTGAACACCAAAAACCTATCAATTATACAAACATATAAACATATAACCAGCGGTCTCTCTACGATTACGGCTTATAGTACGATTGAATTGCTGACTGCCAAAAGAAGTGTACGACAAAAACCGTGTGCCAAGATTACATAAAGTACTATATACCGAAAATTCAAATTGAAGACTGAACATTCCAAATTTGAACGCACGCGGATAGATGACGTGGTTGCGTAGATAATCATTTCATGAAAAGAAAACCCAACTTTATATACCGAAAATTGAAATTGAAGTTTCAACATTCCAAATTGGAACGCACGCGCATAGATGACGTGGTTGCATAAATAATTTCTTGAAAATCATTTGTTGAAAATTTCAAGAAAATCATGTCATGCTTTTTCGTTAAACTATGATCCACTCTTCTTTTAACGGATCAACTGGAATCTTTAAGCGGGTTTGAAATAGATGATGTTCTCTTCTATAGTCGAAAGTTCTCTTCTATCTATCATGTGTATTTTCTCTTCTAAAACACCTGAAAAAACACTTCCAAAATTAGCACATTTCCTCTTCTACCTATCATCTTTTTGTTTGCCTTTCACGTCACAGCCTTTCATTGTTAGTTTACTATCTTAGTTTAAAATAAATCAAAAACAAATTAAAAATTACCACTCTCTTAGTTTACTATTTATGTAATAGTTGAAAAACAATTTATGGGAATACAAGTGTCTGACAATTCAATTGAAATATTTCTTTATAAACATAAAATAATAATAAAAAATATATTTTTTCATAAACAAATAAATTTTTGATATGAAAAACATAGTTTTCTAGTTGTAGACCATGATTATATATATATAAAAGAACAAAATCTACTCTTCTTCTCCTCTTCAATTGGGTGCAGGAGAATGAAAATTGATTCATCAATGGTATAATACTTTAGAAATGATGTAATTAATGAAAAAGGTATATTTATAAATTTTATTGAAGTTACTTTTTGTACATAAATAACCTTAAAATCATTAATTCCTATGGAGGATGTTGTGGGTGAATTTTTTCTACAAAATAAGAAGGAAATACATTGGAGAAATTCAAATTGTATGGGAGATTGAAAAATAGTTCCATGATCAAAACACATGTGAGAAACCATTGCCATAAAACCTAGTTTTATGATCTCCAAGGAAATCAATTTAAATAACAACTTTTTTTTGATAAATTAAGGAAATTCACTTACAAAAATTACAAACTCTAAAAAAAAAGTTTAATTGAGCATTTTGTCATTATATATGCATTAATGAATGCTATAAATGTTTTCCAAAGAGTAATTTACAAGAGAAAGGTGTTGTAGAAAAGTTTAGACTTCAAGAACAATATAAATAAATTGTTGGGTTATTAAATGAACTTAAAGACAACCTGACCAACACAGCTGTCACAAATTAAAAATTAAACTATATTTTTAATTAAAGTGTATTTTTCTCCAAGCATTAGATACAAAAATTGTAATAACACAATTGTAATTTTTAATTCATAAGACCAAATTTTCAGTATTTTCAAAAAAAAAAAATATTACAGTTCCCAAAAATTAAACAAAAAATTTCAGGAGGGTAAGGAGAACAAGCTGGAGGTATTGTAATGTAAAGAAAATACACAAGCCTCTTTTATCACATATGACAATCATTAATCATATGAAAACATAGAAAAGGGAAATGAGACAATTGAATACTTAAATGTGGGTTGTTCTTTGCAAATTAATCTCAATACCATGATATAAGGGACGGTGAAATAAAGATCTCATTTTAAACCAAATTAGAATGGAGGAATGGATAACATAAATCATTGTCCTTGAAAATTGGGGTAAAGAAAAATTAGTATCTTCTAATTTTTTTAGATCTCCCTTGAAATAAGGCTATGCTAACCACTATGCCAAATTTTCTTATAAAATAATTTTGGGGCTACTACTAATAATGAACTATGATCCAAAAAACATTTCCATTCAAAATTTGAAACCCTTAAATTTTTTCCAAGGGTTAAATTTCACTACTAAAATT
>APFE030580058.1:0-16378 GCA_000404065.3 Pinus taeda
AATATATATCAAATTGATTAATTGGGTCTTCAAGTGGAAGACGAGTGAGATGAAATTGTTCTTCATATTCCAAACATATTATAAAGAATACCCCATATTACTTTGATTTTTCTCCTCTAAACAGTGATGATAAGCTAAGAGACGAAGTATTATACTAGCGCATCATGGTAGCTTAATTTTGTGGCTCAATGATTTCTAGAATTTGATTATACAATTTTGTGAATCAAAGATCAAATGATTTAATAGTCTCACCTTTTGTAAAGTTTACATTATTATATCCTTGAAGGAGATCAATAGGGCTTTGAGGTCGTCCATAACTAGATTTAAACCAGTAACAAAGCTCTATCTAAGTAGAGAAGTCTTTGGGTGGAATTTCATAGAAATCAGTTGGTACTTTTTTTTCTAAGAAGTCCATAAACATCAGCATGCAAGAATCATTATCATTGGAACTGATATTGTAATATGAGTAAGAAAAATCAATCAAATCTTCATTAACAGTGATGGTACCACCAACCGAGAACTTTGGAAAATGATATTTAAATTTGGGCAATAGTGTATTAGTAGGTTTTAAGTTTAACGGGAAGGCCACATGCCAAGGAGTTTCATTCACATCTTCTTCAAATTGGAATAAACCATACTTCCTTATTACCTTGACATGATTAGTGGCAGACTACAATGGATTAAAAGATGAATGCAAAGTGCCAATTTGGATAGATGAATATGCAGTCAACGAAGAATGAAAAGAAGAGTAATAGATTAGGAATAATATGGGGTTTCTAACATTACTCTTTGAGATGGAAAGGTTTCTCTAAAAAAGAAAGTGATATCTTGATAAAATTTAAGATGAGCTTGAGCAACAATGGATTAAAAGATGAATGCAAAGTGCCAATTTGGATAGATGAATATGCGGTCAATGAAGAATGAAAAAAGAGTAACAGATTAGGAATAATATGGGGTTTCTAACATTACTCTTTGAGATGGAAAGGTTGCTCTAAAAAAGAAAGTGACAGACTACAATGGATTAAAAGATGAATGCAAAGTGCCAATTTGGATAGATGAATATGCAGTCAATGAAGAATGAAAAGAAGAGTAATAGATTAGGAATAATATGGGGTTTCTAACATTACTCTTTGAGATGGAAAGGTTGCTCTAAAAAAGAAAGTGATATCTTGATAAAATTTAAGATGAAGAAAGGAATGCATAAGTTTTAAAGTTGTCATTTTTCCTTTGATCGCCAAAATGTTTTCACAAGCAAATCTATTATGCTTCGCTACCAACTTCCCTAAATCTCACTAGGTGGGTGAGATAATGGGAGTAAGCCCAAGGTTTATTGCCTTGAATTAAACTATAATAAATTATGCACAACTAATTTATACAAACAAATGAAAGGGAGATCATATAAACAATAATGTACATTTTGTGAAGAAAATAAATTGAAATTTGAACAAACTGATTACAAACTAATGAATGAAATTATGAGTAGATTTCATGATAATACTCTATTAGCCATAAGGCCGCATAAGTATGCATTAAAATATGACATAAACAAACTCATAATTTTCAGCCATTAATGTCATAAAAATCTGTTCACAAAAATTAGCAACATAAAGTAAATTTTTTAGAGAAATATGTAAAAAAGATATTGGTTGTTGATTGTTGATTTTATTAATGAAAACTTGATTACAAGGTACTATTTTGGCTAATTATTGTGAGAATCTAGACCAAAAATCAACTTTAAAATGTCTATGAAAGACTCATATGTTGACACTCGAAATGTTAAAAGTTAGGCAAGACTACAATGGATTAATTAGCATTGATATAATAAATATCAAACCTTCTAACAACACAAAATAACATAGAAAATAAACACCAACCTTATTAAAAGAACCAAAAATTGATGAGCTCACTTTCTCCTTGTCATGCCTTGAAGGATTTTTGTTGTCACCAAACAAGTAAGCTCTTGTACTCTATAATATATTAGTCAAAGGAAAAATGACAACTTTAAAACTTATGCATTCCTTTCTTCATTATTATTTTCCAACCTTCCTTATGTTCCTTTTGCTTAGTTTTATATTTTCCTTGGGTAGTTGGCGGGAAAAATTGTTTTATAACTAATGTTTGTATGATGTTGAACTTTTTTTCTTTTTATTTAGAAGAAGACATTTAGAAGGGGTATTTTTAATTAATTAAATTTATATTAGTAGGTGGGGTCCCCAATCATGTCCATGAAATATTTTCATTAAACCTTGTAACTCCCATGAAACCAAATATATGTGAATATGACATCATTGAGAACACCATCACGATGAAAATCATACATATGAAGCAATCCAATATCCATACACATATTTAAAGAAGCATGTGAAACAACCCTTGTATCTCCGATCAGTCATAATACCATCAAAATATGTACCACAGTAAATAAAAAATATGTTGTTCCAATACTTGATAACGTTGTAGTATAAAATATGTTTATGAAAAATAAAGTAAAACCACATTATGCCAAAGAAATAATGTATGTTAGCTATGTTAGTTTGCTAGGGCCATCCATGTAGAATGGTCTTTTCTCCTCCTCCTTTTCTCTTCTCCCCCCTCCTTCAGTTGTGGGAATATTAGTATGTGTGTGTAATGAAGTGTCCCCAGAGGGACAATGTACATGTATGGATGAGATACATAATTTCCCCAATGTAAGACAAGACAAATAATCAAGGGGTTGTTGAGCATGGAAAGAAGCAGCCTAAGATAATGCAAAGTGTATCTGAGGACTAATAGTCACAGAGTGAACTGAGTGATGACAAACATTAGGCTGATGTGTAAATCTAGATGTGGGCCTAATAGGGTTGGTGTCCCAACCATCATTCTATTGTAGTAGTTATTGAGATATATGAGGTTTTTAATTTCCATTATGCTAGGATGTGGAATAGGTTCATTTTGTGAAGCATGTGGGGTAGGAGGAGGAGGAGGACCTCTGAGGTATAAGTGACTAACCTGTTGAATAATCTATGGAAATTAGTTATAATAGGATTCTTCTACCTTGATAACTATTTGTGATGTGTTTTAGCTTTTCTTATTAGCATAGTCTACACTTGTTATTATTAGAGTGTGTCTTCTTAGTTCATCAAATAACTACCAAAACAAAGAGACAAGAACACACAATGTTGGCTTTTTTCAGGGCCAAAAGGTCTCCCTCTTGGAGAGGAAAACCAACACACAATTCTTCTTATAGAGATTCCCATTGATGAATACCAAGACCATGACCCTTGACTTAATTAAGTCATTCTAGGATCGTGACACCAATCCTTTTCTTGATACTCCTAAGATCATCACCATCACTACTGCTTTACCAAGTCATTGAGATCATCATAGTTGCACCATCATCAAGGTCATTGTTGTATGTTCACTGAGATAGTCATTGTTCATTTACTAAGATCATCACTGTATATTCACTGATATTATCATTGTATCATTAGGGAAATCATCATTGTGCCAACGAGCTCCATATACTGAAGTTGCACCGAGATATTTTATTATGATTATGACTTCAAAATTGTATCTCCATCAAACATTGTGCCAAGATTATGACTGCATCCATAATATGAGATAGAGTGTCTCTGTAGGATCACTAAGATCCTTACCATCACATTTTATGCCTTGACTATCATTGTTCCTATTATGTGTTATGAGTGTGTTGATTACGCCAAAACGTGATCATGTGGAGGCTAAGACACAATGATATTAATCATTGTAATTGTCTAATATTTCCATAAAGGTATGTGAAGATAGCACTTCATTGAATATATTGAGATCATGATTGTTTGTCGAGACAGAGTATTTTGCATTGATACCTTCATCTTCGCATATATGTCGAGACTGTAATCACTTTGAAGAATTCGAGGTTATGACCCACAGTGATTGTCACCGAAGAAGGTAGAGGCATCTTATCTCCTGTAATGCAGATTCCATACAAAAACATGCTTGTGATTGACCTTCTTTTACGTAGATCCATAGCAAGGTATATATAGTATTTTCCACTTCATAATAAGCCGACTTGAGCTAGTGAAGAGATGCGTCTATAATGCAAGCTGACATGACACCATTTAATTTATTTTGTTGGCCGACTTGATTGAATTTTCCATTGTTTTGTTTGTGGACTTCTTCTTGTGCTATGTCTTGGAGGATTGTGCTTATCTTGGAGAGCCTTTTAGACTAGTATACATTTACACATAGGCTTAAGAAGAGATTCTTATACATGACTTTGACTCTTTGAATTTCCTAGACTTATGAAATGAGCAAGAAACACATTCTTATAATTTTCAAAAATAATATTCCTTTTCCTTGACAAGTACAGAGATCAAAATTATATTTGTAAATATCGAACCTGGTTACACTTTCTTCAACAGTCCCTCTTAACTAGGGAGGTATTTATAATGGTACTTAGTCATTCTCAATCTGAAGAATTTCTCATAAGAAGAATCAGATTGGTAACCCATCTGTAGAGCATCATAGTAACCAACATTGTTTCCACAGCAAGGCTTTGACCGATAGCTCTATCTCTCATCAGATCAGAGCATAATGTTGGTGAGAGCAATGACTATAGACACCTTCATCATTATCTCTCAAGGTACATACCCACCCAGATGTTCACTGAGTATGCCCTTCTAGGACTTTCTTCCCTTGGGTTCCCAACCCTCAAAGAATATCATTCCTCTTTCCTACTCTTATCTTGGATTCCCTACACATCCTCAAAGGGAATCGAATTCCAAATAATTACCCAATCCTCCATTCTTTCTTCCCAGGTGAAGATAAGAATGTTGTGTCTATCATTTGTCTACATTTCCATTCATGGCCTTCTCTAAGACTTACAGTTTTCATTCGTTGTCTAGTGCATGACACATAAAATTGAAAACCACATCTATCACTCCATTTTTAATCAGGGGTGACTTAATCCAGCCTCCCTCTTAATTAGGGATTCTCCTTTCATCAATAATTTTTTATTCGTGGGTCCTTCATCGACTTGATCAACTTCTTTTCTTGATGTCATGAAATTTAGTCGAGCTTCTTCCTTGTAGGGCTTTTGGCCATCAATCACTTTCATTCTTGCTTTGTCATGTCATTTCTTTTTCATGGAAAGTGGCCTTCTTGGTACATAACTGGAACATTCTTAATCTGGCTACTTCTTTCTCATCATGCTTATTTTAGGAGTATCCATTGCATGAATACTAGTTGTACTTTCACTTATAATTCTTGTTCTAGTAGCCCTCCATGAACTCATCCAAATATTATTCAAGAGATAAAAACATATCATTAAATAAAATCATACCTTTCGAAATGTCTCTTCATCATGACATATTTTCAGTAGGTATCAGCATCGTGCATACTTGTTGACACGTTTCCCAAAGATATCTATTGTCAAGGGTCTCTAATTTTCAAATTTTCATCAAAGTCTTCATATCTTTCAGGGAGATTTCCTAGTCAGCTCTTCATCATAGTAAGAGCCGTAGAGGAATCGGCAGATCTGCCGATTTCCTTCATCATAGTTTCATAGCTCACGATCTCTTTCTCAGGGGTTTCTAATCAGGTTTATGTAATTATATTCAACCACCTCATACTTTATATGAGGACATATTATGTTGATTTCATCTAGTGCGACTTATGCCATTTTGCATATTTTAAGAGGGGGATATCCTTTTATCTTTATCATGCTTCTTAATATATAAGTGATGATCTATATTACCTACAACCATATGACATGACATTTTAAAATTAAATGCATGCATACATACCTCATTTCACCTTTAGGTCATCTAGGCTTCTTCCAACAACTTTCTTGATTGAAGTGTCTTCAACCCCTTGATCTGCTTCTATTATTATGTCACCATAACATTATCCACGAATTCCATGAGTTGGAGTTCTTTATGAACCACTTTCTTTCTCTCTAGATTAGTGAGCCCTACGATGAGCATTCCATCAGAGAATTTTGAGGATATTGTATATCCCCAACTAGTAGATGTTTCCTTTTGACTTGATGTATGATGAGCCTTATCCTCGATTACACCTTCCTTTCCTTCAATGTCCATTGAGGTTCCCAGGAGCTACATCCTACATGTTTGTATGCCATGGATTTTTTCCTTCATGATTCCCATGGTAATGTCACAAACTCTTGTTTCTAATGTTTTCATGATGCCACAATGCATCTTAATATCATGGCCATCTCTTTAATTAAAGATCAAGGAGCTTATGATAATATCCTTTTGTGAGGGAGGCCATCTTAATCGTAGTGGATATCTATTGCTCCCTCATTCCTTGGCCCTTTTCTTTAGTTTCCTCCATTTTTGGTGATATGAGCCTCTTTCTTGAATCTTATACTATTTTTTCTTTTCCTTTCTACACATAATTGTGTTCTTCAACATTTTTCCTTCTGTCATAGATACCACAAGTTGTCGAATGAGGTAACCTTCTTTTTTCATGGATATTTGTTACCTTGATTATTATCTTCTTATCATATTTCCTAGATCTGTCAATTGAGATCTCATGAATATGTTCTTTCTTTATTTGAAACCTTCATTTTGTGTAGATCATGTCTAAGTGATGTGACCTTCTATATTTCATTTTTCATAGAATGTATCCTCTAGTATTTCATATATCTCTTTGATGTCTTCTTTCTTCATACATGGGGATGAGAGAACCTTAATGTTTCATTCCCGTGAATTCAAAGAAGACCTTTTTCCTTGATATGTTCATTAACTTCTTTTATCTATGAGGATTATGACAATCCTCCCCATTTCATGCAAGGACCTTTGAAGATCCATTCAATCCATAAATCTCCTTACAGTCATGAAGTCATTTAACCAGACTTGGTTTTAAAATGAAAGATACTTACTTGACAAGTGAAGATGAACTCTTCTACTTGATCACTTTGATGCTGGTTGGAGATGATGTATTGGATTTGCCTCTTGGATGGTGTTCTCTTCGATGGAAAGCCTTTATTCAATGGAAAAGGTTCCTTCCTTTTGATGAGGATGATTTGTTGCTTCCCTGGGATGATATTCTTCTAGGGAAAGGAAATGATCCTTTCTTTTATAACCTTTAAGGTGATGACAATGTTTTTTCTTCTTCAATATGCTTTTCCTTCTTTAGTAGTGGAGATCAGGATTTCTACTAGGGTTTCAACCTGTTTCAATATGAAGTGATCTTTGATTTTGAGATCTTTTGAGTTACCTTTCTTTGTAAACACCTTGATGAGGGTCTTGGTGGCATTTTGATTATGGTTATGGAGACATAAGTTCTTGCTATTGTAGACTGCTTGTTGTGGAATTGATCATTCAATCTTTACAAAACCCTTCAAATTGCTTTGTTTTCCTTGAAGAATAATCCTTGTATGTCTCTTTGTTGCCCTTCCTTTGACTTCTGAACCTTAGCTCTAATGCCATGTTGAATAATATAGGCCAATTAGTTATGATATGACTCTTCTAGCTTGATAACTATTTGTGAGGTGTTTTAACTTTTCTTCTTGGCATAGTCTTCACTTTTTATTATTAAAGTGTGTCTTCTTAGTTCATCAAATAGCTACCAAAACAAAGAGACAATAACACACTATGTTGGATTTATGCCAGGGCCAAAAACTCTCCCTCTTGGAGAGGAAAACCCACACAAAATTCTTCTTATAGAGACTCCCATTGATGAATACCAAGATCATGACCCTTGACCTAATTAAGCCATTCCAAGACCATGACACCAATCCTCTTATTGGCACTACTAAGATCATCACCATCATTATTGCTTTACCAATTTCATCATTGAGTTCATCATAGATGTACCATCATTGAGATCATTACTGTACATTCACTGAGATAGTCATTGATGATGATGATGATGATGATGGTTAATGTCCACTGAGACCAAATTGGTCATCTTAGTTTTTAATTGTTTGGCTCCTCATATTTCTTGGCGAGATTGGTGTTATAGCTTTCTTTTTTTCTCTACGATCTTCCAACTTTCTTTATCTTGTATCTCCTTCATCTCTTCTAATTCTTGGGACATTGTGAGGTCCCTATAATACTAGTGATTACCCCATTACTATTGTAGTTATATCCCTTATTAATATTGTTGTGCCTTTATTGTCCCCATATTGTTATTAATGTGCCCCATAGAATCCTCTATTGTTATTTTTGTGCTTTTATATTATTATTGTTAGGTCGGATGGGTTATATTGTGACTCCTTAGACTCCTATATATAGAAAGGAGGTTTTGTCATTTGAATCAACAAAGAAGCATTCATTTGTGTAATGTTAAGGAGGTTGCCCCCTCAAAGAGCCTAAATTCTAAGGCATTGATCTATCTTTTCTGTATTTTTGTGAGCTGGTTTCATAACAGACATTGGTATCTTAGCTTCACAATATATTGTGTTCGTCCTTTCGAAGATAGTTGGAGAAGAAGTTTGGTTTAGGAGATCTTCTTTGCTGTTAAATGAAGATTTATTTTGTGCGCAATCTGAACCCTCATAACTATTGATGCTTGAGGGGTTGTCGACTTCACTCTTTTATTGTTGGGCGGGGCTTTCCCCCTGCTTGTCTTGAGAGTTGTTTCTTTCTTGCCTGATTTCTTGTGATTCAGATTTTTCTTGAGAGTGTTCTTATTTGATGACAGTGTAGTGTTCCTTTTGTTCTCCTTCCCACCATGTAGATCTGTGGTGATTTTTTCTAGCAGAATTTTTCTGGGAGGATTTTGGGCAATTTTTGGCTAGGTGGCCTATCTCAAAGCAGGATCGACATCTGAAGAGGACACTTTCATAATCGAGTTTCTCGTTCCACACATAGTCTTTACTTGTTAGGTGTATTTTAGCTGGGAATCTGGCGCTGAAGTCCATTTCCACACATATGCGTGCATAGGTGGTTCTAGCATATTCCTTTGTTTTTGTGCACTTGCAATAAAATTTCCCAATTGCATTTCCAATTTCTTTTAGCGAAGAGAAATTCTAGAGATGCAAGGGTAGATTTAGCAATCTCACCCAAAGTGGTGTTGAGATTATGACTATTGTTGAGGGACCGAATGATGGGTTCCATGGCCTCATGAATAGGTCTGATTTTTCCCAAAACCAAGGGTTGGAAACTAGAATACATTGTCTGCTTTTAGGGGTTTCAAAATATACTATAAAGAAACCCCTAGCATAGGGGTAGATATTAATTGCATTAGGAATTAAAGGCTTCCATACCTCTGATATCCAATTGTGGAGAGCTATCAGTCGTGGCCAAAAACCATTGAATCGATAGATTAGGGCAGTCTTAGAGAACTTCAAATCCTCATTAAGTGAGGCCTGGACCACCTGGACAATGGGGGCTGGGGCTTCACTAACGATACGGGCAGGAGCTTGCCCCCCAGAGGTGGATGGAACTAAGCCAGCAGCTATTTTCGCGAAGCTGGGAGCCATCTGGAGAATGCTCTTCTGCTGAGTATAAAATATTGCCAAAGAGAAGCCACAGAATATTTCCAAAGAGAAGTGAAGAGTCGTAGATCTATAAACCACAGTAAAGAGAAGAACCGTAGATCTAAGGCCCAATTGATGAGAAGAGAAGTGAAGAGTCACATATCTATATCATGACTTGGTTACATTCTAGCAATGGTTTCCAAGACTTGGTTACAGAGAAAAGCCACAGTAATATGCATGTAGTATGTCAAAACTAGTATTCTAGATCTCCACCCAGAGCCGTATTCTAGATCTCCGCAGATCTTCGCATGAAAGAGCCACAGTAAGAGCCGTAGAGGAATCGGCAGATCTAAGAGCCGCAGAGGAATCGACAGATCTAATATGGTGTATCAATGGAGCTACATATCTCTGCAGATCTAATATGGTGTATAAGAGCTGCAGATCTTCGCAGTAAAGAGCCGAAGTAATATAATAGATCTTGGAGGGATTGAATGATGAAGAGTCGCAGATGAAATCGGAAAATCTAAGAGCCGCAAAGGAATCTCCAAATTCATTTACTGAGATCATCACTATATATTCACTCAGATTATCATTGCATCTTTATGAAAATCATCATTGTACCAACGAGCTCTATATACTAAACCTGCATTGAGATCTTTTATTAGGATTATGATCGAAATTATATCTACATCAAACGTTGTGCCGAGATTATGACTGCGTCCATAATATGAGACAGAGTGTGTCTCTGTAGGATGACTAAGATCCTTATCATCGCATTTTATGCCTTGACTATGACTGTGCCTATTATGTGTTATGACCATGTTGAGTATGGAAAAATGTGATCATGTTGAGACCAAGACACAATGATATTCATCATTGTAATTGTATGAGATTTATATAAAGGTATGGGAAGATATCACTACATTGAATATATCGAGATTATGATGTTTTGCTGAGACAGAGTGTTCTACACTGAGACCTTCATCTTTGCATCTATGCTGAGACTGTAATCACTATGAAGAATCTAATATTATGACCCACTGTGATTGTCATCGAAGATGGTAGAGACATCTTATCTCCTATAATGCGGATGTCAGATGAAAACATGCTTGTGACTGACCTTGTTTTGCGCAGATCCATAGCAAGGTATATATAGTAGCTTCGACTTCATAATAATATGACTTGAGGAAATGAATAGATGTGTCTTTAATGCAAGCCGACATGATATCCTTTAATTTTTTTCGTTGGCCGACTTGACTGCATTTTCCATCGTTTTGTTTGCAAAATTCTTCTTGTGCTTTGTCTTGGAGGATTGTGCTTGTCTTGGAGGGCCTTCTAGACTAGTATACATTTACACATAGGCTCAAGAAGATCTCCTTATACATGACTTTGACTCTTTGACTTTCTTAGACTTATGAATTGAGAAAGAAACTCATTCTTGTAATTTACAAAAATAATCTTAGTGGATATACACTTTCTGCAACATAACCTAGGTCAACTAATTGAACTCCTCAGAGCCCATGTCAAAGTGTATGGAGAATATAATTCTTTTATTTCTATTCCCCCTCCATGATACATCTTTTATTTTGGGTTTTCCTTTCTTGTTTCCTCAAGAACCTTTGTTAAAGTAACTCATAATGTATTGTGATCAAAAAAATATATCATGTAGCCATTAATTGTTGAGCATAAATATATAATTAGTAAAAATAACATAATGTTTAAAGTCATGTTTCACATAAATGTTGGAGTGTTTTGCATACACGCAATGAAAAGCATATAACACAGGGAAAGGGATTGATCATGAATCAAACAAAAGAAAGTGTTACAAAGAACATGTAAGTTGATATAATGAAGATGACATGAAAAATGAGATATTTGTGTGCTCATGTATCATGCTTAGTAAAACATTGTATTTTAGTTTGTGTGATATATTTATGCATGAGTATTTTACCTAAAACATAACATGCAAAAGATAGATTTCACAAACTATAGAGAAAATACATGAGTATTTGTAGTTGAGTAAAGAAAAAACAATATTCTAAGTTTTTATTTTTGCTTCATAATGGTGGCCATGGATATGGGCATGGATGAGTAATTATACAGAAGATTTGGAAAGAACAATGAACAAATATATGATCGAAATTAGCAACATGTTTGAGAATAACACTTTAGTGAGGTCAATTTGGTTACCTGTGAGTGAAATGAGGGCTGAGTTTTTCATTTTTTTCCTGAACTGATTTGCAAGCTATAAAGAAAATTCATAAACTTTCTAGCACTTCATTTTGAGTGTGATTATGAAAATGGTAAAAGGTAGGGGACAATGTCTCAGTGTGGGAGGTGTGAAATGGTAAGTATGGTGTGGAGTAACCCTGTTATGCAAAAATGTCAATTATTGTCTTTTCTGGGCAATGAAATGATATTTTAAGGTCTACGAGACTAAAAATAGTCTATGAGACAATTAGTTCCATGTTTTTCACTTTTTGCAATTCAATCCTTTTCCAACTCAAATTGATCATGAGTTAGCCCAACCTTTCAATAATCCCCTCGCTGAAAAGAAAATGCCAAGAAACTGATGCTAACATGTTCTCATAACTTTATTTGATGTCTTTGAAAGCATCACATCCAAAATGAAATGTTCTTTGGATTCCACTACACCAGACGTGAAAAATGTACACACCCGTTCTTCCCAAGCTTCTTTAGGAATTTTCCACCATCCTGTTTCACACTAAAGTTGATGCGAGTTGGTCCTTAATTGAGCAATAAGAACCTTTTCCCTCCACGGAATGCTAGCTCCAATGAACTCTTTTTGTTGTAGATCAGGTGTAGGGTTGAATTCCTTAATGTAGTACTTCTTCTTTCTATCCAACTCTTTCCCCCATACCATTTTACGAAACTTCTCCACAACAAAATTCTCTAGATTCTTGCTATTTATGGGATAGGCATTGATGTATATATTCCAGTTTTTCATCCATGTATAATTTTTTTCATCCATGTTTTCTTTCTTTCACTCATGCCTTCATTGAAGATACCTATAGACCATCTACCTACTCTCATTTTCTCAATTATTTTTATATATCTTATGAGTCACACCATAACAATTATTTTGATGGGAGTTGCTCCTGTTTCACTCAACATTATCTCATAAGGTACTGAACTTTTTATTTTTAACTTTCTCATGTTCAAATGTTTTGGATTTTCTCAATTTGTTTCCGTTTTGATATGGGGGTGTTGCTAGCCCACAATTCACACCCATATAGCATCACTGGACAAACTAGGAGTCCAAAAATAACTTTAATCATTTTCCAATCCCATAACTCTGCCTCTCTAAGAATGTTTTCAAGAGAATATGATTCTTTCCACCCTCCTAAAATTCTCTTCTTTATGCAGTCCTCCCAATTGAGTTTGTTGTTGAAATCAATCTCGAGGTACTTGTACTCATTTACTTCTTCAAGAATGTTTTCATCAAAGAAGAAAGTATGTTGGCTCTGCTTCCTTTTATTAGAGAAAATCATTATTTTGGTCTTGCTAGTATTGACTTGCATCCCCACTGCTCTATAAAAATGATCAAGGGCATATTAGTGAATTTGAAATCCATGGGTTGATTTAGAAATAAATACAATATGATCGACATATAAAAGAAGCTTTATCGCAAACTCCCCCAACCGAACACCATCTCCACCTTGCATATTTAGCCACTTTTCCAATTTATCAATGTATAAACCAAAAAGAGTAGGGGATAAAGGGCAATTTCTTGACTCCAATGCCACTTCTAAAGATTTTTGAAATACCTGTTGAGGTTCCAATTTTGACTTTCACCTCTTCATAAAGTCTATGGAAAATGGCTCTGTAATGTACATGAATTTCAAGTTCTTCCATTCTATGCCACAACTTATCTCTAGGGACTGTGTCAAATGATTTTTTGAAGTCAAAAAAACAGAAAATACTTCTTATTTGTCCTCCCAAACCTTTTCAACAATGTGTCTCAACGTGATACCATGATCCACTATAGAATGCTTTGGCCTAAAACCCACTTGTACTCTTGCCCTCTTTTCTTTTACCTCTACCCACTTAATAATTTCAAGTTAAGAAAGATTCAAAAATTATACATGGGCCATATCAAACTTAAAATCACCTTATGTTTACTTGCCAAAAAGTACCTTATGTTTACTTGACAAATTTCTAAGATGGCATGGCATAATGATAAATGTATGAACCAAAATGGAAAGGTGAGGACCAAATACCTTTTAAGTTGTATGTAAAATAACCATTATATGTCTTCTTTCATATGTTGGAATGCATTCGAGATGAGGATGGAGTTACAAGTAATTCACGCTACTTTTAACATGGCCTAGCTTAGCATATAAGCCAAGAAAATCATACAGTGACAAACCCCAAGTTTATCATATTAACAATGATGAGATATGTAACAGCCTGACTAAGTCTAATGTATACAAGGCATGGGTGTGGGTTGAGATATCTTGATGGGAATTAATACATTTTTTTTTTGGATGCATGGAAAACCCATCATTGTGAGACCGTAATATGGGTTGGGAGTTGACATGCCCTATTTTATTTGTTGTGGCTAGGTTTTAATAGAATGTTGCAGGGAAAAAATCATGAGGGGATGAATTATGTCTGTGTATTCATAAGGTTCTGTCAAAATGACAGGGCATTAACTGTTGACAAATATGCTTTGTCTTCCCTATAATTGGTTGCGAATGGTTCCTCTTACCAGTTGTGAGAGCCAAGTGAAGTTTCTAGTGAGCTCTAAAGCTCAACTTCTTCCTAGAGAGAAAAAGAACACACCAAATACCTTTACTTCATTGTGAGTCACGATGTTCTCCACGATCTTCAATGCAATAAACTATTGTAAGGTCTCATAAATTAATCAACTATAAAATTTATCAGCGTATGGATCGTAACATTATCAAAATAATGGCATATTATATATGCACCATATGTTTGTGGTTTGCAAAAATTGGTTTGATATTCACGACATAAACCTTATAAAAGTTGTTTGATATTCATGTATAAATGTCTATGATAAGATTGTTACAAACTTCGCATACACATCGTGAAGGACTAGTAGAGCATATCATGTCTTACATATGTGTTGTGTATGATTCCATTGTCAATGGGGCCCTAAGAATTGTTAAATACTTTGCACTGTTAAATCCCTAGTAGAATATGTCAATGGGGGAACTTCAAGAAAAATGGTGGAGTTATCACAATTAGAAGTAAGCAACGGGTTAGTTTTTTAAGACACAAATAGAATGGACATTTGGCACTAGTTCTCACAATAGGATAACAAGATAATATACACTCATCCAAATATGAAGGATTTGGAACTCATTACTATAATCTTGTGTTGGAGATGATTGGAATGTCTCTTGTGTTAAAGATGATTTGTGAAGAGAGTTTCATAATTATGATAGAAACATCATCTCAAAGATATTGAATTATAATTTGATATATCATTTAGAATCCCATGGAATCCCTCACAAATCCTCTGCTTTTATTGTTCCTACAGTTAATTGTTTAAGAAACTCCATCTCTAGTGATCACTAAAGTGAGATTGAGATTATTAATCTGGAAAGAGTAGGGCTTGGGAAAAAAGCCTTTTATATGACATCACCATGGTATCAATAAATTAACTAACAAAATTCATTGGAAAAATTAGTAATTATTTGAGTTATAGGTCGGCTCCTCCAATAGATGTGTCCCTTCAAACTATGGTTGAGCTGGTATAAATAGTAGCTTATACTCCATTTCCTTCATTCAACTCAGTGCAAGTATAATATACACAACAAAAAAGGAGACTAAAGGAGGATGAAAGTTGTAGATTATTGTTTGGGAAAGTCTTGTTGAGTATTATGTGATTAGTATTTGGGCTATATCTCTCTCTACTCATGGAGTACTTGTGGATTAAAAATTCTTCTTTTGTTGCAGCCCAATTTTGTTTAATTTGTGAACAAAACCTTGTCTTTTTCAGGCACAGACTAGACTCTCTTTCTCAAGACCCGAGACAAAACTCATCCTTCATTCCAGACCTACAATACCTAAGACCTGTGGCAGTACTTTCAGACTTGTGCAACCAATTGAAGACATGTTCTTGGCCCTGTGGAAAGAAGAAAGTCTCAGCCCTGTGGTAGAATTTTCAATTTGAAGGTGAAAAAATTGTGATAAAAGGAGCTTAGACCTATGGAGGCTCAAAAATATGGAGGATATGAAGCTTGTTGACTATGGAGTCTCAGATCTGAGAAGGATGATGAACCATAGCTTGTGACATGTGTATTAACCAGCACCTTGATCTTGTGGGCATACTTGTAAATATCTTAGTATATTAGGCATTGGTTGAAGTCCTTAAATGAAGAACCTTGAGTATCATTTGAAGGATATTAAAAGAATAAGTAACATTGGAGTATACATGTGAAGAGGGGTTGTTAATGAAGCATCATAGGAGTACACTTGAAAAAGAGTTTTGAGGAAACACCATTGGAAAACACTTATAAAGAGGGGTTGTTTGAGGAGAAGAACCTTGAAAAGGACTATAGCTAGCTGGCCTTGAAGTGAAATTTTGAAATATCTTTTTAAGACACTTTGATCACCTGCGAAGTGACATTGAAGACCTTTTGTGACGACTCTTCTAGAGCAATCTTAGAGCATACATCCTTGACCTTTGAGCTTTGACTTTGAAGATTTATTTGGAGGATATTGGAGACTATATTGAGCATCTTGAAAGCTTGTTGATGAAGCATCATTAGCTAGATAATTAGGGCAATAGTATTGAGTATTTGTTGAAAAGGATTGTGGAAGTATCGCTGAGACACTTTATGGACACATGATGCATGATTGAAGCCCCAATGAAGTTGTTGTGCAGAAGACAACAAAGAAAAAAATGAAATGGAGAGCATATAAACAATCATTTACATTTTGTGATGAAAATAAATTGAA
>APFE030580068.1:0-22223 GCA_000404065.3 Pinus taeda
CTCACCTAGCCTCCCCAACCTGTCCCTCGCTTTCCTTCCTTCTCCATCCAATCTGCACAACCAAACCCTAATAAGTACAAAATCACAATCATTCCACCTACTTAATGAAAAAGTACAAAAACATGTCTTTTATAATGCCAGTAGCTTAGATCCATGCATTTCCACTTATTAGATGTAGTAGCAGCATTGGTAGAAGTCTTACTCATCTTCATTGCTTTATAGAGATTAGACTAGTTAAATTAGGGTTTCCTAGTTTTACATGCTTTGATTTACTTTTAGTTCATTTTTGTCAAGTAGCTTAGCCTCCTTTGAGCTAGCTCTCGTCCATCATTGATAAAGCTTCTTCTGTGAGCCTATAGAATTTGGCTTGAGCCCTAGCGGACTTGTGCCAGCTGGCCAAGTGACAACTGCGACAAGAGCTAGTACTTGTGCATATAGCACCGTCGCTTCCAAGTTTGTACGAACAACCGGGTTGATAAAATGAGAGACAGGAAGCCTCAGGAGTTGTAGCATTATTGATACAATACTAGAGCTCACCACAAGGCAAAAAAATGGAGGAACCAATTAAAGTAATATAAGGAAATGAACTCATAATAGGGTTAATAAGTCATCAATTTACCTTTTACATGAGGGGCATGTTATGCACACAAACACTAGGTGCCAATAGGTGCCAAGTGCCAAGTGTCAGTGCATTCTATGTGCCAAATCTTCCTTTGTTTCTTCTCGTCTACTTTCCAATAATTGATCTCAAATAAATTTAACATAAACCATGCCAAAGCATTCCAAGTCATCTCAACACATGCTAAACATGCTAAGACTTGCCAAGTGCCAAAACGTGCCAAGTGCCAATGTGTGTCAGGGAGTGTGATGCATGTTATGAAGTGGTAGACCATGTTGAAGAGTGCTAAGGTGTGCTAGAGTGCTAATGCATGTTGAGGAGTGTTAGGGAGTACTAGGACAACACAAGGGAGCACTAGGTCAAAATTCATGGAAGTGAATGAATATGAGGGTGTGTCAGGGAGTGTCAACGAGTCATAGTTGTCATGCCAAGGAGGGAGTGACAAGGTATTCCAAGCACGGGTAAGGCATTCCAAGGAATATCAGGGCATGTCAAGACGTGCTATAGTGTTCTAGGTAGTTCTAGGGTGTGCTAACATGTTCCAAATAGTGCCAAGGCATGCTAAGACATGTCAGGTGTTAAGACATGCTAGGATGCGCAGAGTGCCATAGTATGCCAATACGCATCAAGGAGTTTCAAGGCAATAAAAGGAATAACCAAGCTAAAATGCAAGGAAATGAATACATAAGAGGGTTAATAAGTCAGGACTTTATCTTTTTCAAAAGGGGAATGCTAGGAACACTAATAATATGTTCCAATACATGCCAAGTGCCAATGTGTGCCAAGTGCTAATGTATGCCAATGCAATATTATGCCAAGCTATTCCAGGGACTTCTAGGGACTACAGGGCATGCCAACACACGCTAGGGGAGTGTTATTCTATGCTAGGGCATGCCAACATGTGCTTGGGCATCCTAGTCATGGAAAGATGTTCTAGGTACAAATATGTTCCAAGTACAAAGATGTTCCAAGACATGCGAGGTGACAAGGAATGTTAGTGTGTTCCAAAGCATGTTAAGGTGTGCCATGAGTGTTGAGGAGTGTTAGGTCTCTCTCATTAATAGAATTGACAAATATTGATTACGTATTAAATAATATAGTTCCTACACACACTAGTGGAACTTTATCTAAAGGGAATTTGCGAGATAATAAACCTAATAGAGATGAATTGTGTGTTCACTAATAGGAAAACTATATTATTATGACTTGAGGGAAATGATACACACTAATTACTTCTTAACAAATTGACTAACTATAACCACTATGGCCTTGGACACATAATGAAATGGACACCAGAACAATGGTATTAAATCATTATATTTTGACAAAAAATATAGTTACAAGTACATAACATCATCAAAAACTCATTGGAATGATCAAAGATGACGAACATTTTTTTACCGTCACCAAAAGTAAGCAAAAAGAGCATTGGTACGGGTCAATAAAATATTGTCACTAGAAGTGTCACCAAAGAGAGAATTAGTGAGGGGCCTTTAACGACCCTCACCAAAAGTTTCACCAAAGAGAGAATTAGTGACGTGCCTTTAATGACCCTCACCAAAAGTGTCATTGAAAATGGCTTTGGTGACAAACCTTAAAGGACCATCACCATATACACTAACAACAATGATTTTTTTTTAAATATCGTCAACATATGCGACATTGGTGATGGACCTTAAAGGTCCGTCACATGCATGAAGCATCATCAGAAACTCATTAGAATGATCAATGATGACGAACATTTATTAATCATCACCAAAAGTAACCAAAAAGATCATTGGTGAGGATCAATAAAAGATTGCCACTAGAAGTGTCACCAAAGAGAGAATTAGTGATTGGCCTTTAACGACCCTCACCAAAAGTGTCACCAAAGAGAAAATTAGTGACGGGCGTTTAATGACCCTCACGAAAAGTGTCATTGAAAATGGCTTTGGTGACAAACTTTAAAGGACCATCATAATATACACTTACAACAATGCTTTTTTAAAGACCACCACCATATGCGACATTGGTGACAGACCTTAAAAGTAGGTCACAGGAATGACCCTCACCAATGACCTTTTTTCTTGTAGTGAAAGGTAAAAATTCTGAAGCATCTACAATTAATTATGCATAGTCCATTGATAATGAAGAAAATGAGAGGAAAAGACATGAGCTTTTTCATATTAGAGTTATTTCCAAGCATCAAAAGATTGATACTTTATTTGATAGTGGATCACAAGTAAACTTGATTTCTGAAGAAATTGTAAAGAAGTTGGGATTACTAACCACACCTCACAAGAAGCCCTGTTCATTAGGTCAGGTATGTGATAAAGAAAAGCTATAAGTGACAAGACAATGTAAACTTAGGTTTTCTATTCGGTCAACATTAGTAGATGAGGTTGAGTTAGATATAGTTCCCTTAGATATGTGTGGTATTGTTTTAGGAAGTCCTTACTTGTATAATAGAAAAGCCATTTTCTATAGAACTGAAAATAAGTATCAACTCACTAAAGATGGAATAGAATATATTGTAAGAGCTTATAAACTCAAAAATAACTACTCTCTCATAAAATTTTGGCAGATGAAAAGAATTGTAAATTCATGCAAGCAATTTTTACTGATGGTTTTAAAGGAAAAGAACCCTGATTAAACCAATGTATTTGAGGGTTGTGACGTGAAACAGAAAGCTGATTTAGTTAAATTTGTTTTAGGATATGATATCCTATCTCAAGGCCCTAAAGGTTTGCCACCCAAATGGGAAATAGTACATGATATTCATTTGCAGCAAGATGCTCCATTGCCTAACATCATAAGATATAGGTTATCCACTTTAGAGAATGCAAAGATCAAGAAGCAGGTACATTATCTACTTGATAAAGGGTTCATAAGACCAAGCACATCACCATGCAGATCTCCAATTGTGTTGGTGATAAAGGAAGATGGTTTGTGGAGGATGTGCATTGATTATAGAGCACTAAATAAAACAACGATCAAGAATCGTTATCCTCTTCCTCACATTAATGATCTATTAGATCAGCTGAAAGAAGTAGTTTACTTTTCCAAGTTAGACTTGCATAATGGCTATCATCACGTTAGAGTAGCATAACAAGATGCATGGAAGACTGCTTTCAAAACAAAGCAAGGGTTATATGAATGGCTGGTTATGCCTTTTGGCTTAACTAATTCTCTTGCCACTTTCATGAGAGTTATGAATGGTCTACTCAGACCTTTTATTGATGATTTTGTAATTGTATATTTAGATGACTTTCTTGTTTTTAGTAAAACATGGGAAGAACATTTGAAGCATGTAAAGCAAACTTTAGATGTTTTGAAAAGAGAAAATATCTATATGAAGTTATCAAATTGTGAATTTGGAAAAACATCTTTAAATTATTTGGGTCGTATTGTAGGGGTGGTGAATTGAAGATAGATCCCTCTAAGGTTGAAGTCATTGTGAATTAGCCTAAACCAAAATCTACTACAGAAGTTAGGAGTTTCCTAGGAGCAGCACAATATTGGAGAAAGTTTATTTCTAACTTTTCCTTGATTGCAGCTCCCTTACATGCTTTAACAGGATTCAACAAGGTGTTTTAGTGGGGAGGCAAACAACAGAAAGCCTTTGACACCTTAAAAGAAAAATTAGTACAACACCAGTACTAGTACTGCCAGATCTTCAACATCCATTTGAGATTGAAACAAATGCTAGTGACTATGGCATGGGAGCAGTGTTGATGCAACACGGTAAACCCATATGCTATCATTCTGAGACATCTAATTTTATAGTAGTTAATTATCCCACATATGATAAAGAATTGTATGCATTGGTACAGAGTGTGAAAAAGTGGAAACATTACCTAATGGGCAAAGAAACAATTATACATATAGATCATCAACCACTTCAATATTTTCACTCAAAAACTAAATTGCAGCAATCATGACACTATAGGCGGATGGGTTTTCTACAATAGTTTCATCTTATAATCAGATATAAGAAGGGCATACACAATAAGGTTGCAAATATGTTATCCAGACGGATCATAAATGCATCTACTATACTTAAGCATAACCCAGTAATGCACAAAAGCTACATTGAACAATATGCTCAAGATATAGATTTTAAATATGTATATGTAACTTTAAGTCATGGTAAACAAGTAGAGGAATTGGATTATTATGTTAAGGAACAACTCTTGTATCATTTGGGAAAGTTACACATTCCACAAACTGAAAGAGTTAACATTATCTGAGAAGCACATACTTCTCTTATATCAGGTCTTTTTGGTGTAAGTAAAATAGTTGCATAGTTGCAAACGTTCTGTTATTGGCCAAGAATGCATGAAACAGTTTCTAGATATATTAAAGGGTGTATCATGTGTGCTAAAAGCAAGCCCAACAATAAAAAAATAGGCTTGTACACTCCACTTCCAATTCCTTCTCATCCTTGGGAAAGTGTTTCCATGGATTTTGTTGGGGGATTGCCAAAATCTAGAAAAGGTAATGGCTATTCATATGTTATTGTGGACAGGTTCAGAAAAATATGTGTTTTAATACCTTGTAACAAGTATATTACAGCTGAACAAACAACGAATTTATTCTTTCAGCATGTCAAGGTTCATTCTGGGTTACCCACATCCATTATATCTAATCGATATTCCCAATTTGTTGGGAAGTTTTGGTCAAGTCTATGGGAATTGATGGACACCAAATTGAAGAAGAGCACAATATTTCATCTGCAAAGAAATGGCCAAACATAGGTGGTGAATAGTACAGTGATCCACTTGCTCAGGGGCTATTGCAGTAAGCATCCCAAGCTTTCGGATGAACATTTGTGTTATGTGCAACATGCTTACAATCAAGCCAAGCACTCTTCTACTCAGAGATTTGCTTTTGAGACTTGTTTTGGTTTTACACCAAAGTCTCCCTTGGATTTTGTATTTGGAAAAGACATATAAGTTTATGGACACAATGATGTGGACAAAGCAACCAAGTTCATTGAATAGATCCAAGAAATTCACCAGGTAGTACAGGAACAACTGGAAAGAAGCCAGGCCAAGAACAAGGCAAGCCATGACAAGCATCGAACTGAGCATAGCTTCCAAGTCGGTGATCAAGTTTGGTTACACATCAGAAAATACGGAATGCAAGGTGAAGGTAAGAAGCTGAAACCAATAAGGTATGGGCCTTCCAAGATACTTGAGAAAATTGGTGAAAACACTTTTTGCCTTGATTTGCCAGCTTACATGCATATCTATTCAGTCATTAATGTAGAAAGCTTGAGATTGTACAAACCTCCATTGATTGAAGATCCCAAAGAGCAAAGTCAGTAGCCTTCTATTGATTGAAGGTTATAACTACGTGTAGAGGGGATGTTGAGTACCTCAGAATTGGACTCAAAGGTTCAAAACCAAGCAGTGCATGATGGATAGAAATTGGACAAGTGAGGAAGTTGTATCCTCACTTGATTGATGCTTAAAAACCAACTTTTAGTGGTCCAAATATTTTCAGTGGGAAGGCATGATCCAAAATGGATCCAAAAAACCCTCTAAGTCTTCAAAAATAAAAACTATCGCAAAAGATGAACCATCACAAAAGGTGGATTAGAGTCTCGGGAGAGAAAAAACATGAAAAATGGCCAAAAACAAAGTCTATCGGAGGCTTGAAAAATTTTTCACAGGAGCTGTTGGATCTGGCCAATCAATGCTCCAGATCTGATCAGCATATTGCGATTGGTGGAGGCAGGCGGAGTCAATCAGAGGCAGCTTTATGGGAAGTGTGATAGCGATGAGCACAATTAAACGAGGACCATCAATCAAGCATACAGATCAACGGTCCATATTCAACCGTGCTATCGCATTGCTAATATATATATAAATACTTAATCGTGCCCTTAAGGATTAGCGTTATGCGATTGTGATATCGAAATATCACATCGCAGCATTATAAGGGGTGATGCCAAGGAGGCCAGTGACCATGTGATGTGTCAATGGCCAATAAGGCCGATTGGCGCATCTGCGATCAGAAGCCAAAAGAAATGTGTGACTTGTGATATATAGGCGGACCTGAAAGGGTTTTGAATGTGATATTATAACATTTGAAGTCTGATGTGGAGCATTTTGTCGGGTTTTCCTTTGTACATGGGGTTTTTTTCCATAAACCCAAATATGAAGAAAACTGTGACTAAGCAATTTGTGATAGCGATTTAAAGGCAGACCAAATGGAGTTAGGGCGGAATTGATAATATTGCAGGTCTGATAAAAGGCATTTGGGTGGATTTTTATAGTGTTTCTCTGTGTAAACAGAGAACGACGGCTTTTGGAATTCTAAAATGCAAATGGTCCCTTCCATTGCATAACAGGAAGCCAGAGAGCCCAAAAGGGAAATTGAATAGACCAACACCAATTGGATTAAAAGCCATAGAATGATAGAGACAGGGCAGGCAGTGCTGAGGAAAAGAGAAGACAGAGACAAAAAGCGAGAGGGAGAGTCTGTGTACTCAGAGAGACTTGAGGGATTCAAGTAAACTCTTGATGTTTTGCATCTGTTGTGTTGAGACTCAATTTGAGCTCACATTTTGTAAAACTCTGCTCCTGAAGACATAATAGAAAGGTCACCACTGAAGGCTAGATGAGGAGACGTATCCCAAGAGTTTTGGGTGAACTCCTTGATTATTTGGTTGTGTTATGTCTGTATGTTTATTATGTTTTTCTAACTGCTCATTTTCTATATTATTTGCAATCTTATCGATTCATTGCACTAAGTGATATAGGAAAATCCATGCACATGAGTTTGTAATACCTTAAAATTAATCTAAGATCTCATTTTCAAATCAGCTAGAAGGAAATTTTTCCATTCATGATTTTTCTAGCCAGGAAAAGATCACTTTTGCACTTCTCAAAGAAGCTCCGCACGTCAAGGACTAGTGGGAAAACTACTATGAGTAGAAGGATGAAAGTACAAACTCACTATTTTCATCCACACCCACTTGGAACTCATTCCGGGATGCCATCAAGGAGAAGTATTACCCTGTTGGGAGCTATGAGGGGGGTATTTTTTAGTAGGGACTGTTTTGTAACTAGAGGTTTAGGGATTTTGTTTGGGCAATTAAGGTATAGGGGATAAGTGTATTTGATAGTAGGAAAGAGGGAATAGGGATGATATTTAGGGATATGACAATATGATGTTGGAATTATGGATATGACAACAAGATGTGGGAATGAAGGAAAATGGTAAGTAGGGAGGGGTTTTAGACAACCTAGGGTTTGAAAATTTATATAGCAAACAAACTCAAAAATCATGAAATGAGTATTGGGAGGATGGTTTAAAGAGTGTGCTTACTTGATTAGAGGCTCTAAGTATATAAAGGAGTGATTTAGATGGTTGTTAGGGTAGTTTTGGTGTTTGTTGGCCATATGCGCAGTGCCTTGTAAAAGTGCGTAGTGCCCTATTGTATGCGCAGCGCCGTGCAAAATTACACTGGCACATAGGCTCTATGCTGAGCACTCTAGCTGTATGCGCAATGCTCTGGTTGCATGCATATCACTCCCTGCTCTATGGGAAATGCCTCCACAATTTTTCCCTGTGTGCAGCGCTCCTTTCTCTATGCGCAGCGCCTGACCATCTTTCCCTATGCGCAATGCTCCTTGCTCTATGCATAGCGCCCAAGGTTTCTTTGGCCACGAATTTGCTTAAACTCCCTTCTCTCTCTTTGTCAAATGAGCATGATGAAGTTTGAAAAATGATTTTGAAGTCTTATATAGAGTATGATTTTGATTTTTCCTTAGAAAATACCCACTTTATAATTTTTGTTTGGAACTTTTACTTTGTCTTCAAATCTCCGTTTAATGCTTTTCTTCCTTTGTCTCTTTTCAGGTGGATGATGCTTTGATTGAGATGATTTTTTCAATGGCTCATTTCTTGCAACAAGGACAAATGCTTGGGCAGCTTATGGCAACACTTATTACATGAAATGACTTGAATTACATCAAAAAATATGAACAAACTAAAATACGTTGTTTTCTTCTCAAAAACATGTTTTTGAGATGAAAATTACATTAGTGAAATAAGAACTTTATACAATAACCATGACTTGCTACCAATTAATCTTTATTTATTGGTCTTCCTCATACTTTTGCTTCCCTTTATTTACATTGAAACTATTCTTTTGACCTTGGAAATGAACCCTAAGGGCTAACGAGAACATGACTGACTTGGCTCTAAAAATAACATAATTGAAACCATAACTGAATGCAACACGGAGATGGGTTAGCAAATGTACCTCAAGAGGGAAAATTTGATTTTCTAAGAAGAAGACAAGCATCAGTGGACCATTTTGGCATGACCTAGTGTAATGATAAAAAATTTAGTATCAGACGCCTAAAATGAAAATGCAAAGAGCAAATTTGATCCCTGTTGGAAGTATGCATATATTGACACTAACAGGATGCATGATAGATGATGCATACACTAGAAGCTTTTTTGAATTAATAAGGTATGTGCCTTATCTCATGGAGGATAAGGCCAACATTTAGAGGTTCGTTAGTGGATTACCAGTTGCATTCAAAGACAGGATCAAGTTTGATGAGTCTAGATCATTGGAGGAGGCCATTCGAATGCTAATAAATGGCTATGAACAATTGAAGCGCAAAACTCAAACTAAGCTAGATTGGAGAGGTAGTTCAAAGAAAAAAGTAAAATGGGACAGAAGGTAAGCAAGGCCTCAGGATACAAGTAGCAAGAAGAATTTTTGACCACCTAAGAAGTTCAACGCATCAGATAGAGGATAAGGATTCTGATAAGGAGAACAGAACAAGGAGACAGGCTGGAAGCCTATAGAATGTTGGATTTGTGGGAAAGATCATCATACGAGAGATTGTCCAAGAATCAGGGTGGTAGATATACAATGCATAAGAAGCTCAGACTATTGGGGATGTTGGTGATATTATTCCACATATCTATGCAAGATTGGATAAAAAATAGGCAGACCATAAAGCATCTATCATTGAGATGGATGTAAGATTTGTGATCAAGTTATTTCTATTTTGATTGACACTAGATCTAATTAAAGCTATGTGAGTCCTAACTTGGTGGATAAGTGTGGTTTGAGTAAAGAATTGCATGCAAAGTATTTGTTAGTGTAGTTGGCTACAAGTATAAAGAGGCGAGTTCATCAACAAGTAAGAGCTTCTGCATTTGATTTGAATGGTATGCCTATGGCAACACATTTGAATATATTACCATTGGGTTCATACAATATCTTGTTGGACATGGATTGGTTGTATCTTCATATAACCATGGTAGACTATTATCAGAAATCCATTGGGTCTATTGATGAAAATGGAGAACCAAGAGTCTTATAGGGTAAGAAGAAAACTACGTCAGTTAGGATGGTGAAAATTATGCAAGAAAAGTGCAAACATGGGAAAGGGTGCAATATATTTGCAGTACACATTTATAGTGATAAGGGTAAGGAGGTTGAGGATGTGGATGTGTTGAACAAGTACCCAGTTTTGCAGTGGTTTCAGGATGTATTTCTTGAGGACATTACAAAGTTTCCACTTCACAGGGAGGTATACTTTTCTATTGAGTTAGTGCCAAGGGAAACTCCAGCATCAAAAGCACCTTACAGGATGAGTACACCTGAGTTGGTTGAGTTAAAATATTAGCTGAAGGAAGTGTTGGACAAGGGATACATTAGGCCAAGAATATCATCTTGGGGCACACCATATCTTTCATGAAGAAGAAAGATGGTACTCTCAAATTATGCATTGATTACATGTAGTTGAACAAAATGACTATCAAAAATATGTATCCTTTGTCAAGGCTCAATGACTTGTTCAATTCGCTGAAGGGAGAAATAATATTATTGAAGATTGATCTGAGATCCATATACCATCATGTATGCATCAAAGAGGAGGAAATTTAAAAGAATGCGTTCAAGACTATGTATGGGCATTATGAGTTTATTGTTTTCCCATTTGGCTTAACTAATGATCCAACTACGTTTATGTGCTTGATGAATTGTGTGTTGTGTCCGTACTTGGATAAGTTTGTTATTGTGTTCATTGATGATATATTGGCATATTCTAAAACTGAGGAAGAACATGCTGAACATTTAGCAACAGTGTTGATATTGTTGAGAGAGCATCAATTGTATGCTAAGCTCAGCAAGGTATAGTTTCTTTTAGACTGAGGTACACTTCTGGGGCATGTTGTCTCCAAGGAGTGGATAGCTCCTAAGAATGTGGATGACGTGAGATCCTTCATGGGCTTAACAGGCTACAATAGGAGGTTCATTAGGAGCTTCTCATAGATTCCTTATCCTATCACATCATTGTGGAGGAAACGTAGCAAGTTCAAATGGACAAAGGAGAGCGAGGCTAGTTTTGAGCAACTCAGGTAGTTGTTGATACATGTACTAGTGTTAAATATTGGAAACCTAGACAAATAGTTTGTAGTATGCGCAGATGCTTGCAAGAGAGGATTTGGTGGAGTCCTTATGCAAGATGAGCAGGTGTTATGCTATGAGTCTCGAAAATTGAATGAGCACGAGCATAACCACCACACTCATGATCTTGAGTTGGAAGTGATTATACATGCATTGAAGATGTGGAGACACTACAATATACGTAGGAGGATTACATTGAAGAGTCATCATTGTGGTTTTCGATATCTATTTTCCCAACCAAATATGAATGGTAGGTAGGCTCGGTGGTTGGCTACGATCAATGAGTTTGATTTCAAGCTCAGATATATCAAAGGTAAAGAGAACATATTGGTAGATGCTCTTAGTAGGCAGGTACATGTAATTCACTTAGTAGCTATAAGCTCCTATGGGATAGACTAACATGGTAGGATCTTGCGAGCAGGTCAGCAGGATGTTAGATATATGGGTATTGTGTACAGGTTGTAGTAGAGCACAGGTATAGGTACATGTACATGTGATAGTAAAGGTATATGTTTAGGGGATGGTATAGGCGACGATACAAGTACAGGTAGTGGTACAGGTGAAGGTGAAGGTGCACAGGATGTGGACTATTGCCGTACATTAGATGGGTTTTTAAGGTTCCAAGACAAGATATATGTGTCAAATAGTAGTGAGCTGATGAAGTTGACCTTGAGGGAGTTTCATGTGGAACCATATTTGGGTCACCCACGTTATCAGAAGACACTCACAATAGTGAAGCAATACTACTATTGGTTGAATTTAAAGAGGGATGTAGAATAGATTGTGGCTAGGTGTTTTGACTGTGAGCGAGTGAAAGAAGAGTTCAAACATCTAGTTGGAATGCTACAATCGATAGCGATTCTAGAGTGGAAATGGGAAGTCATTTCGATGGAATTCATCGTAGAATTCCCGAGGACAGTGAGACAACATGATTCCATCATGGTTATTGTGGACATGCTGATGAAGGTTTCACACTTCATTCTGGTGAAGTCTACACTCTCAGCTAATGATGTGGCATAGGTATTCATTAGAGATGTTGTTAGATTTCATAGTGTTTCGAAGAAGATTGTGTCAGATAGGGATGCAAATTTCACTTCCAAGTTTTGGAAGGAGTTGTTTGTAGGTTTGGGCATAGAGTTGGCCTTTAGCACAACTTATCATCCATGGACAGATGGACAGACGGAGAGGGTCAATAGGATATTGGAGGACATGTTGAGGTCATATGTGATGCATCAACAATGGAAGTGGGAAGAGTATCTCCCCTTGGTGGAGTTCACGTACAACAATGGGTATGAGGAATCCTTGAGGATGAGTCCTTTTGAGGCATTGTATGGGCAAAGTTGCAATACTCCTATCAGTTGGAGTGATCCAGTTAACAGGGTGTTGATTGCACTAGATATGTTGGCAGACATAGAACAGGAAATGCAAGTGATCAAGAAGAATCTAGAGGTAGCACATGATAGGATGAAAAGTTATGCATATCAGAACATGTTGTTCAATGAGTTCCAAGTTGGGGAACATCTGTACTTGCACATGAAACCAAAGAAGAGATCCTTGTGGATTGGATCATGTGATAAGCTATCACCATGGCTTTGTGGACCCTTTAACATTATTGAGAGGATTGGGCCAGTATCATGTTGATTTGCACTACCTTAGATAGTGAATGCCCATGATGTTCTCCATGTGTTATTGCTTAAGAACTACGTTAAAGATGTTGATAATGTGATTGACTAGTCTATATTGCAAATGGAACCAAAGAGAGAATTCTAGCCGGACCCTCAGTGTATATTACAGAAATAGGTGCTCACGCTCTAGAACCGAGCAATTAAGAAAGTTGAGATGTAGTGGAAGCACTATGGTCCCGATGAAGCTACATGGGAGATGGTGGATCATATGTAGGCTATGTAGCCTTCCTTGTTTCCCGGTTGAGGCAACACAAGTTTTCCTTGGTGATTTTGGTGTGGTATTTTGGTATATGTTTTGGTGATTTTGCTATATATACATATGTATATGGATGTAAATACCGCCATGAGATATGTGATAAAGCTCCAATAAGCAGTATGGTTGTCATGTCATTATGATGTCATGGTTTGATGTTTTCATGTTGGTTGATTGTCAACAGGTTGATCATTGTAAATACTTCATCAAGATAAGTTATAAACATCCATAGACAATATATATTTTTCTTATACAACCTTTGTGGTTATAGGTGTTGTTGAACATCGAAGACAGTGTTCCCCCAAGGGGGAGGATTCTATAACAATCCTTGTGAAAATTCCATTTAATAAAAGTTAATAAAGGAAAAGCAATAATCATGGATGATGGGACACTTATTCCAAGCTAGATGTTAGGAAGAATCTAAGTGATGTGGATCACTTGTGAGTGGTTATGGCTAAGGAAATTGGCAAAGGAAATGGTTAAGGCTTTGGAAAGGAATTATGGTATTTTTGGTACATTTATTTATGAAAATAATGGAAATTAGGAGAAAAGGGAGTTGAAAGGCCATAGGTTGCATGTGAGGAGGAAATTAAAGGAAAATAATGGAAAATGAACAAAATAGAGGCCTCATTCTTAAAATGGCTTCGGAGGATCAGTTGGTAGCCTTTTGTGAATTTAGTTTTGGAGGTATCTAGTTATTCTCCTTCTCTCTCTCTCCCATACTCTTTGAGACTTAAAATTTTCTTGGAGCACTCTTGGTGGGTGTGATATATTTTGATTCTTGGATCAAGAAGGCAAAATAAGAGCAAGAAAGGGAAAAAAGGCATCAGGATCAGTAGCTACATCATATTTTCTTGTAGGTACCAAATTGCATGTATGATTTCTTCACTAGTTTTGGCATGAATGACATATGCATGAGGATTTTTGGTTGAGATCTATCATTGACATGGGGATTGTCTGGATTGAATGATCAATGTATCTATGACCTAATGGATCAAATGGAAGTTGATGTGTTGAGACATCAATGTTCTTAGTGACTCTCAGCTAAATATGAGATCCCTATGCTCAAAACTGTTATTTATACCTATAGATTACATATGCATGATATGTTTGATGAAATGCCTGTCATGGCTAGTAGGAGTCCAATTAAGGTCTTGAACAAGTATTTTATTTAGTACTATCATTTCCATGTTATTTTATTTATTTAAATGGATGGTTCAATTTTGGGTAGTGACCTGGGCTCTAGGTTTGAAAAAGTGGCTCAAATATCGGAGTCGTTGGTAGAGCATAGGCAATATTTTTCTATGGTTGCTGGAAGGAAAGTCGCTGAGAGTGATTTTGTTCTTCTACTCATTGTCTAACCTATAGCATGGGAGAGATTTAGCCTTAAATTGTCCAAAGGTTTAGTGGGACCCCAAGGCAAGCTGTCTAAAGTATTGGATTGGTTCCTAAGGGTCTTGTAGCTGATGATTAATGTTTGTATGGTGTATTTTCATCGGTTCCACTTCCCTAACATGACTTAGGAGGTCGAAACATATCATAGTGGCCTCTTGTCATATGTTTTTCACGACTAGTCAGTTGCTTGGGTGGATTTCAGAGGATGCGTTACACCACTTCATTTCTTTCACTTGGTTTGGACTTCCCGATTTAGCTCCTACATCTAAGGGGCATGCCTACCGAGGCATAACATGATTCCTAGTAGCGACAACCTGATGAGTAAAAAAGAAATATCATGAACAAATAACATGGTGATGTAAACTAATCGATTTTTTTCACTTGGTTTGGACTTCCCAAATTAGCTCTTATTACCAAGGGGCACCACTACCTAGGCATGACATGATTCCTAGTAGTGACAACCCAATGAGTAAAAAATAAATATTGTGAATTGATGAAATGTTGATGTAAATCATTCCTTTTTTTCCACTTAGTTTGGACTTCCAAATTTATTTCCTATGTCCAAGGGGCACCACTACCTAGGCATTACATAATTCCTAGTAGCGACAAACTGATGAGTAAAATAGAAATATTGTGAACTGAAGGTGAGCCTTTCCCTAACTTCTAGATAATCATTTGTCTCCCCCTCTATGGTGGCTACTTTTTTAGTGTCCCCTAGGAGTAAGGTTGTTATCTCTAATGTGTAGACTGCAACAATCTTTTGGAGGTCTCCCACAGAAGGTGACATGTCTATAGTAGCTAAGAAGGAACTATCCGAGCTATTGTGTCTATGACTACCTTAACTCTACGGTTAAAGATAGGTAGGGCCTGTAAGAAATATTTTCTCAAATTAATTCCCTTTCTACTGTGAAAATGAGTTTAGTGAAGGTAGAGGTATTGAGTTCAAGTAGTTGACTTCATATAGATGCCTCAAGTGAGACTTCATATTTTATTTCATATTCATGATAACAACAAGCCCGATAAGGTAAATGCAATCTGTATCGATAAAATAAAACCACTTGTTAAATATTCAAGAGGTGTGGTTGGTAGAAGCTTCCCATACGTCATGCTTTAAGGTTTTTCCAATATTGATCGAGAGGCATACAATTGAGGGGATAAAACACTTTTTTTTATACTGTTACTAGGGAATTATCCCTGGTCTACAAACAAAATTTATATGATAGCATTGGAATTTCACTCTATATCGAAGAAAAGTTTTAGTACAAAGGTTCATCTCTACTTCAAAGAGGAGAATAACCAATCGAACATTTGTGGGACAAATTTGAAGAAGTTTCCAAGTTATATTTTCATGTTAATTCTATAGAGAAGGTTCATTCAAATCCTTAATACTTATATCAATTTAAATTACATATAGCTTATTATTTATAAGACCTTAGCTTTGATTGGAGACTTCAGATTCTGAAATTCCACTGGGGATTCACCACAACAAATTTAGATCCAATATCCATTGCTAGAATATCTACATCCAAAGGGATATAAATTAGAAAAGGAGACTCCAAAAAATAGTAAAGGAACTTCAAATTTAATTTGTCCAAAATATTTATGGTTATAGCTTTTTTTTTATCAACAATGCCAACTTCAAATGCATTCCTGAATAAAGGAAAAGACTTTGACAAGATCCATGGCCACCAATAAATAAAATAAATAGAGACTCAATTGAATAGCTAAAATTAATTAAGAAATCTATAAAAATGAAAATATCGAATCCAATCATTGTTATTCAATTTATATATATTCACTGAATAAGATATATTTGAATGTTGTTGCCTCTAGCACATGGATTTATCACCACCAATCAATATAAATAAAAATTATCACATCTGCTGGAGTGTAGAAGAGATTTTCTTCCTTTTTCACATTCTTCCTCCTCCCATATCCTTGCTTTGTGAGACAATATCTCCTAGTGAATATGGATGAAGTTTCACAATCAACAATCACATATATTGTTGTTCCATGCAAGTACTTGCTTCTTCCAGTTATTCCGTATTGTATTCATTCCTTTGATGTATCCAAACCTTAGTCAATATGGCTAGAGTTGCACAATCAATAGTTACATATATTTTTGTTCCCTGCAAGTACCTGCTTTTTCTAACTATTCCTTACTATATTCATTCCTTTGACGTATGCAAATGGTTGAATGGATGGGGAATAGATCGTATGTGTATAGATTCATTGCTCTATATAGAAATGACATCCGCTAAGAGTTAGAAATTAGTAGTTCATCGCAGTTATGAGACTAACGATGTCTGTAGTTACATGAAGGATGTCCAAGCTCTAATAAGTGCAGGAGATGGAGAATTTCTGAAGAGCATCTCCATTGGTATGCCATCTTTATCCATGTATGCTCATCAGAATTCATCTCCAAAGATATGAACAACTTGTATGTGAAAACTTCCTTCGACCTCAAGTTTACAATTTGAGAAATAAATGAAACACCAGTAAGGGAATTTCATAGTCCAAATGATTAAATTGCCTGAAAGAACTTATAGGAATGGTACAAATAGCTTAGGCCACTAAGTCCACTGGCATGGAAAGAGGCGAGAAATAATTCCTTCATACCAAGGCCTTTCCCGTGTTTGGTTAATGTAACTAACTTGTAGGGTTGTAACCAACTTTCAACGAACTCTCCACTGTACATGATGATTCAATAACAGATAATTTTTTAATCATCTAACATGTCAAATCAATGGTGCAAGACAGTACACCATGGCACCAGAGGTGATTTTTTCCCAAAGGAAGGCCTTACGACGTAATTATAATTATAATTATTAATTATATTTTACTTTTAGTTTTATGTAATTTGACCAATTCAAAGTAATTTATTGATAATTATCATTATTATTTTCATTTTTATTTCATTTTGATGTTTAGAGGATATTACAAATCTCTACATACTAGGTTGGAGAGTGGCTCTCTATAACTTGTAGGGTTGTAACTAAATTTCAATGAACTCTCCACTGCACATGATGATTCAATAACGAATAAATTTTTAATCATCTAACATGTCAAATCAATGGTGCAAGACAGTACACCATGGCATCAGAGGTGAGTTTTGTTGAGATTTTCTGTTTGTAACAAAATAGGAAAAATCTCAGCTGATGACAACAATAGGGATTCAGTTCCTAGATTAGCTCCAGGTTGTTGGGAGGGAGTTAATGCCTCCTATATTTCATGTGAGGGACTTATGAGGCTGTTAGATTCTCTATGCTATATAACAGGCAATCATTCAGATGGTTTGCTAAGAGAGTGTGAGGATTTCTTGATGTAATCTCCAATTTGATTAATATATTCCTGATGCCTATGTTTCGTGGACGTAGCCCAGATTGGTTGGGTGAACCACGTTAATTCCTGTGTTTATGTGCTTGATATTCTACTATGTGTTATTTTTAATTTAGTTTTGCTATGCACATGATCCAACAATTGGTATCAGAGCATGTTGAAGGTGCTGCTTGGAAGCGCTGGAGTGCTGAGGTGCTGCATGGTGCTGAAGGTTTTTTTGCTGCATGTGCGCGCTGAGCACTGTAATATCTGCGCGGAGCCATGGAGCCTGATACGTGTGCTGGTGCGTATTAACTTGTTGTTTCTGATGCATATTCAACAGTTGATGCGTTTTCTGCCTATGCGTATTCACCAGATGATGCGTAGAGCAATTACCTGTGCGGATGGAGGTATGACTGTTTTAAAACGCATTTGAATTTGAGTCCCTTCTCTGCTATAAAACAGTTTGTTCAGAAATAATATTCAGTTTATCAGCGTTCAACAAAATTTAAATTCCAAGGGATATACGTAAACCAATATACGTAAACCAGAGTTGAAGGAGATCTAGTAGAGCAATATACGTAAATGATGGCTGGCATCGTTCAAATGGGAATGCAATTGATATGTGCATATCGAAAATGAGTTTTTTTTTTGAATGTTTGAGTTGTGAAAGTGTTAGAAATGTTGGATACATCCAAAGGAAATGTGTATTATATAGTCGATAATATCCGATGGGATAGAAAGAATGAAATCCATGGAAGACCAAAGTAGGTAAATGGAACTTTTAGTTGCATTCAACAAAATAGAAAGGATACACATTAAAAAAACTCAAAGGGCACTGTCTATAAACTTTTGAACTTTTGGCTGTGTGCACTGTCTATAAACTCAAAGGGTAGTTTTTTGGTGGTGTGTTGAAATAGTTCAAAAGGGCAGTTTTTTGGTGAGTGTGTTGAAATAGTTCAAGAGGGCAGTTTTTTTTTTTTTTTTTTTTTTTTTTTAAAGGCAAAAGTATAGAGGCATAGGCAGATTTTTTTGTTGTGTAAAAACAAAGGCATAGGCAAATTTTTTTTTAAATTGCTGGTTGGATATTAGAGATTATTGTGTTTTTTTGTTGATACAAATGGCAAAAACTCAAAGTGCCCGGTTTGAAATTGAGAAATTTAATGGCAAGAATAATTTCGAGATCTGGAAGGTGAAAATGCATGACTTGCTTGTCCAACAAGGCGTGGTAAAGGCATTGATGGGTAAATCCAAACAACCTTACAAAATCACAAACGATGAGTGGGACGAAATGGATGAAAGAGTTGTAAGTGCCATTCGATTATGCCTTGCGGACGTTGTCTTGTTTAATATTGTGTCGAAGACAACAGCTGCTGGTTTGTGGACGAAACTGGAGAAACTGTACATGACCAAATCCTTAACCAATAGGATTCTCCTCAAGCGATAATTGTACGGTTTGAGAATGAAGGAAGGTACATTGATTACTGATCATTTAAATGCTTTTAATACTCTTCTTGTGCAATTACAAAGTATAGAAGTAAAAATACCATCCGAGGATAAAGCTATTACTTTATTGTGCTCGTTGCCCGAATCATGGGATCATTTTGTTACTTCTATAAGTCTTAGTTCATCAGAAACTATTGATTTTGATGATGTAGTTGCATCCTTATTATCGGAAGAAACAAGGAGGAAGTCGCATTCCGAAACCTCTACATCAGAAGCCATGATCGTTAGAGGTTGTTCGAAAGAAAGATGCCCCAGGAAGCCGAGCGAATCACGTTTAAAGTCAAAAGGGAAGAAGAGTAAGCTAAAGTGTTGGTTTTCTGGAAAATCATGGCATTTAAAGAAGGATTGCTGGAAGCGACAGTAGCAAACTTCAAAGGCAGAGTCTTCGACAGAGAAGAAGGAGGCGAATACGACAGATACAGGTTCGACATCGGGTTCAGGTATGAGTGATGAAGTATTATCAGTTAATTTGTCAAATCATGGTCAACATTGGTTGTTAGATTCCGAGGCATCAAACCACATGTGTATCGATAAAGAATGGTTTAAAGAATATAAATCAATTAATGATGGAGTTGTGTACATGGGTAATGATGTAACATGTAATATTTTTGGGATTGGGAGCATACAACTTCAAATGTTTGATGGGACAACTAGAATATTAACTGATGTGAGGCATGTACCACATTTAATGAAAAACATGATTTCATTAGGTGCACTTGATTCAAATGGGTATAAAACTGTAATTCAAGGTGGAGTAATGAAAATTTACAGAGGAATCTTACTAGTTATGAAAGCTAAGAAAGTAGGAAATCTATTTCAGTTAGATGGAGATACAAGGTCAGATTTTGTGTCTACTGTGTCTGAACATGACAGTAGTTCCATTCACTTATGGCATCAAAGATTGGGGCATATGAGTGAGAGAGGGTTGAAAATTTTGGCTGATCACAAGTTACTTCCAAATCTAAAGTCTGGAAAGTTAGATTTATGTAAGCATTGTCTGTTTGGTAAACAAAGTAAACAAAAGTTTAAAACAGGCAAACATACTAGTAAAGGCATACTTGATTATATCCATTCAGACGTTTGGGGACCAGCCCCTACAACCTCATATGGTGGTTCATCTTATTTTGTATCATTCATTGATGACTTTTCTAGGAAGGTTTGGGTCTACATGTTGAAAAGAAAGTCTGATGTGTTTTCAGTTTTCAAGCAGTTTAGAGCATTGATAGAAAACAACACTGGTAGAACAATAAATTGTTTAAGAACTGACAATGGTGGTGAATTTACTTCCAAGGATTTTGACAGATATTGCAAGGATGCAGGGATCGAGAGGCATAAGACCACGGTTTATACTCCTCAGCAGAATGGAGTTGCTGAACGCATGAACAAGACTCTTCTCGAGAGAGCAAAGAGTATGCTGAGTAACGCTGGGTTGCAAAAGGAGTTGTGGATGGAAGCAGTGGCAAAAACTTGTTATGTGATAAATCGATCTCCATCAACGGCGATAGATTGCAAGATTCCACAAGAGGTATGGAAAGGACACCCTTGTGACTATTCTAAACTCGGAGTGTTTGGTTGTGATGCATATGCTCCAGTGCCTAAACATCAACGAACTAAGTTAGATCCAAAGTCTAAAAGGTATATCTTTGTTGGGTATGGTGTTGGAACAAAGGGATATAGATTGTGGGATCCTACTACCCGCAAAATCATCATCAACAGAGATGTAAAGTTTAATGAATCCTGTCTTGTACAGTTAGATGTAGATAGTCGATTGAAACAGGATGATATATCTCACTTTCATCACATTCAGTTTGATAGCATTTCTAACGATATTCATGATGACCATAGTTCAGATACTAGTCATGAACAAGTTTCAGAATCAGAACATGAATAGGGTTCAGGTTTAGATCATGAACAGATCTTAGATACTGATCGGCAAGAAGTTCCTACAGGTGGTAGTCAGCCAATCGTGGAAGCGCCAGAAACATCCTTAAGGAGGTCGACAAGAATCAAACGGACACCGAGAATGTATGATGATTATGTCACTTCTGTTGCATTTACTGCTAATGACAATGAACCTCTGTGCTATTAGGAAGCAATAGAAGGTTCGAAAAGTGACAAGTGGAAAGCAGCCATGAAGGAAGAAATGATGGCCTTGAGTAAAAACAACATGTGGGATCTGGTGGAGCTTCCGAAAGGCAGGAAAACTGTGGGGTGTAAATGGGTCTTCAAGCTGAAATGAGGTGTGAATGATACGGAAGACAGGTACAAAGCGCGACTAGTTGCAAAAGGGTTTTCTCAGAAAGCTGGTATTGACTTTCATGAGATTTTTTCGCCAGTGGTTAAAATTGTTTCAATTAGAATTGTGTTAGCATTAGGCACAACAAATCCGGGTTAAGAACATTGGTCAGCAGTGAAATGGGTGCTTTGGTATTTGAGAGGCACAAGTAGTTATTGTATTTCTTGCAATAAGAGTAGTGAATTTGTTTGCGGATATGTTGACTCCCATTTTGCAGGTGATTTGGATAAGAGAAGGTCAACTTCAGGGTACGTCTTTACTCTTGCAGGTGGAGCTATCAGCTGGATGTCAAAGCTATAGAACATTGTTGCTTCTCATGCTTGCAAAGAGGCGGTTTGGTTGAAAAGTTTGCTTGGTGAGTTTGGTAGGTTACAGGACAACATCAGGTTACTTTGTGATAGTCAAAGTGCAATACATTTGGCTAAGAATCTGGCCTATCATAGTAAATCAAAGCATATTCCAATTAAGTACCATTTTGTAAGACAGGTTATCACTGAAAGGGGAATCTCTCTTGAAAAGGTGCATACAGAGGAGAACTGTGCAGACATGTTCACGAAACCAATTTTGTTGGAGAAGATACGCTGGTGTTTGGCTTCTATTGGCTTGTAGAAAAGATAAAATAATAATAACAGGGCATCAAGCGAATTGTTGTCAAGGTGGAGATTGTTGAGATTTTCTGTTTGAGCAAAATAGGAAAAATCTCAGCTGATGACAACAATAGAATT